>JXXB01033684.1:0-10496 GCA_000956275.1 Anopheles koliensis | reverse complement strand
GTGTGTGTTAGTGTTTGTGCTGTGGCTCTATTTTGGAGTGGGCGGTAATGCTTGCTTTTTCCCCGTCCGTCTTGGTTCTCTCGTAGCCGTGGTCCATTTTGCCTCTCGTTTCCATAAAAAGGATCAGCTCACAGCCTTTGATGCGTCGTCGTGCGGCTTCGAGTGCATCACAAATAGGTGGGGACTGTGGATGCAAAGTTCAATGATTTGTACACAGCATGCTGCTTTGGAACCGACGCTGGTATGCGTTCGTTCTAGCCAATGTTCATGGGACGAGCCAATGTGTGCATCTGCGTTTGCGTCGTCGTGGGGTCGACTGTCTGTTTGATGAACCGCTGTTTCTACGCCTTGTTTCGTTGATTGCCCTTGTGCACGTTACCATCTGGTATGCATTTGTACGCCAGAAGCTAATTCACGCCATATTAGAACAGCAATCGATTTACTTGCCAGTTGGGGCTTTGGCGAATGGAGCAAAATTAGCAAAATTTTTGTGAAATCGAAAGCTGCATTAGATGTTAATAACATAAATAATGTATAATTTGTCACTAAACGGTAGCCGGTAGTGTGTGGTGCAGTTTTTAATTCATGCCGACACTCTTGGCCTCGGCTCTCGCTCACGTTTCGTAACGTTTGCATGAAATTGCCTTAATATAGCTTCACCTGCTTTCATGCCCACCAAGCGAAACTCATTTGCGATGTAAAATAGTTGATGGAAAACCCCGTAAAAGATACCGATTACCGATGACTTAATTCGGCACCATTTTCACCGCTGCTCCGGATAGTGCTTTCCATTTCTGACTCTCGGGACGGGTAGGCGGAAAACTGCGTCGAAATAATGAGCCCTCGGCTCATGAATGGCTCGATTTAGCACTTTTTTGTGCGAATGATTTTTTCGGTGTGCAGTCCCGCAGTTCTCGCATCAGCAGTGCAGCTTCCTCAGCTTCCTCTAATTACAAACGACCGCCGTTTTTTTTTTGCGGCCAATCGTCGAATGAGCCACCGAGTGGGTGAGAAAATCGAAAAATAATCACCTCTCCAGGGTTATTAAACGCGCTGGGTCTTGTAATTTTTGGTGAAGCTGTTTTTTTTTTGTGTAGCTGCTCTCCTTTGTAGCCTGTTCCACGCTCGATCAATTGCCATTCGATCGCGGTGTTGTTGCCAGCGGGGGTAAACTGTACCGGTATCCATCCAGCAATCGATCGAACACGGGAGGGAAACGAGTGTTACAACAGGAAGGAAGAATGGAAAAAATATGCTACACCACGCAGTCCGCACGGCGGGGGCCCGCTTGCCCAGCGCCGGATTGGAAAAACCGGAAAGGTGTGTTTCCGTTGTCGGGGTGGTGGCCGCAGACGGGAAAGGGTGGCCCGTTGGCGGTACGGAAAGCACACGGAAGACCGAGCCAATTGAAAGGGAACGAACATGGCCGCCGAAAAAAAAAGTCTTGTCTTGTGTACGTATGCTAATACACGGGCGGTATGGTGTTCAGGGTTCGAACGTTGCGTTCGAGCCTCATCATAAACGATGTTAGGACATGAAACTTCAATTTCGGTAACCTCGTCGGTTGGGCGGCAGGTCACGCGAACCGGTCGGTCCTCTTTTTGGAAGCACCGATGTTGCGTCGTTTGCGAAAATATAACTTCCACAGACTATGGTTACTTGGATGTTACCTTTAAGCCCGCAGGCGAGCTTGAGACGAATATGCTGCCACTCTATGGCAAAGCTAGTGCCGCACTTATCGAAACATTAATGTTCTCAATCACGCACATTGACCGGACTGCGTTGTTTTTGACGGTTTTGCTACGCTCAAAGGCATTTTCTGTTCCTCCTGCTGTGATACGTTCGAAGAACGTTTCCTTGGTAACGGCTAGGCTAAATCTGATTTACTCGCAAGCATGTACTTTTAAGGTAACGTAGCACATTGTTGCAATACATTATCCTCAAAGTAAAATTTGGAACCAATTGTATTCAATTTAATTGTAATAATTATATTTTTATACAACCTGGAGAAAAATTAAGAAAGGTTAATCAGATTAATGTAGCACATTAAGTATCACGTTTTGTTAAACGTTTAATTAATCATTGCCTTCTATGTTCGTTATATCTTAACCAACACAAAAATTCTAGTACAGTTTACACTCCTAGGTTGAACAGGCAACAAATCAATATGAATTTTTTACTTTTATGGAAAAAATTTCTATAAATTTCCAATAGATCAAGCTTTTAAACCTTTTTTAAGTACACGAAAGGATTATAAAAAAAAAGTTTTTAACTCGGTAGGTTAACAGATTAAAGTTTGTAAAAATTACATGTCTTGCTATAAAAATATAAAAAATATGATAAGAAAAATAAAAAGTTTAACATTACTCACGCAAGGAATGGGACTTTCACTTTGCTTGATTGAACACACTACAAAAAAAAATTAGGCATTTTTGAAAAAATATACAAATTGTCGGTTGTAAATAAATTATGCAACGCTTACGGTATATCCAACCGACAAAATTACCCCATCAATATCCGTTTGATTTGCTTTTTACGATCCTATGCATGCCTGCAGTTTTGTTTGCTATTCATCAACCATACTATTCATCAACCATGTGATGCATTTCGTTACGCTTCAGTTTGCATTTATTGTGCAACACCCTGTGCGGTTCGTGCTGCAGTCAGCCGACCATAACACAGCGAAAAAGGTAACGATTTTCCCAATTCACTGCAAGTTGATTGAAAATGTTGTCGCGTAAATACGGTCGCGGTGCAAGAAGCATACCTATACATAAACGCACCATTATTTTCTACGACCACCGAACCACGTTGGACCACGAACGATCCACTGCGTGCAATCCGTGTATTCCCTTATCGTGTACGGGTTCAGTTTTCGAATAACGTTAGTACGGCAGAATTTTACTCTGTGTAGAAAAACGAAAGAACTTAACTTTCGTGTGCTTTTTTTCGCACCAGCGAGCGAGTTTCATTATGACAACTCCGAACACAATCCATTTGGCACGTTTCACTGAAGAACGTGTTCTACTTAGAACCGTGTTTGTTTTTTTTTTAATAAGTCGTACTTTTTTCCGTGCGATAAGATAAATTGATTTATTTGTAATCCGCCCTTTTGAACGAACGTGCCTAGCGACATGATTGGCGAGGATTTTATTCGTCTTTTTTTGCTATTCCCCCACCATTCTACACCATGATAGTGTAGAATATTTTTATATGCTTTTATGATTAGGCAGAAATAAACCAAAACGGAAGACAAATATTTGAATGGTGTCACTAACGGTTTTCTTCCTCTTTCAATTGCAGATGGTGAATAAGTGAAAGGATGTGTTTCATTCCGGCTGAACAATAGATGGTCTGAAAAAACGAACGACTATCGATGATTCACGAATTTACAAGATGACCATCGTAACACCGAAAACGGCTGTGACTTCGAATGGCCGGAAGACATGCGTACATGCGTAAGCACGTGTGCATTAGTACCGCGCGTAGTTTGAATTTCGCTGCCAGCACGCCGAACAACCCGAACAGACGCAAACCATCGAACGTACATGGTAGTAGTGTACGAAAAAAGCACGGTTCCCTTCTGGCTGCACCATTGTGAGGCTTGGTTTCACGAGGGTTGCTTGCCCGCCGTCCGGAAGTCGGGAGTTCTCTTCTTTTTAGCCTCCGTTCGTTTGGTAGTTTATGTGCGTGTGTTTGTGTATGTGTTTTTTTCTCTCTCTATTTTCACCACACAAAATACTCCCCCAAGCCGGGCGAGTTGGGTTGAGACCCCGCGTGAAATCTTCCACAATCGCGCGATATTATTACAAGCCCTCCTCCCGTCTTTCCCCGTTTCCCGGGGGTAAACCAAACTTCCTGGGATCTTCGGGCGGATTGCGGTGGTGGTGGTGGTGGTGGTGGGGTTGCGTATTCATCCCGCATATGGTGATAGCTTCCGGTAGGCGTGATTCGCGCAGTAATGATCGCGTGGATGGTGTTTTCGTGCACTGTGGTGCCTTTGGGGATGGCGCGTTCTGCCACATCATCGGCCAGTGTGTGTTTGCCCCTCGCGGTGAGTGTGACACTGGTGTGTGCTCGACGGTGTGCGTGTTGGTGATCGTCAACAAATAATGCAACGCTAGCTCTCCGGGCGCTTGCATTTAAGTGCAGCAGTTTGTTGTTTGCCGAAGTTTGTCTCGTGTTTGTACTTCTGTGAAGAAAAAAAGTACCATTCTATTCGTGTTAGCCAAGTGGCCGATCGATTAGTCATGTTTCAACCGGAATATTGAATCTTTTTCAGTAACGTGCTGATGGCAGGGTGCCAAAACCGATAGATGGCGATAGAAAGCATTGCAGCAGCAAACGTAGACCGTGATTCGCGTGTAGCAGGAAAGCTAGCAAGATGTGACGCAGGAAATGTTTGTGTGAAAATTGTGCTGTTTGCCCGTTCTGTGTGCAAGTGATCGTGTGATTGTAAAATGTGCGGTGTGTAAGGGGCGAGGAGCACGTGCACACGCTTCAAAGAAATCGGCAAGAAATTCTGTCCCGCACGGGGCATAAACTGGATGGAGTAAATGATAATAACTCACTGCCTGCGATCGCGCGACCATAAGAAAGGAGACGTTTGTGCAAAGCAAACGGAGTACGCGGAGGTAAAAACAAAAACCGCACTCACACGCATTCGTCCATCCGTTTCACGAACCGGCACCTTCGACGATGGGTTTGGCGTCGTCCAAAGCGGCCAGCAGTATTGCGGTTTCGTCGCATGGCGCTGGCACGGAGAAGGCCAACGGTGGGAACGGTCGGCTCAGCAAGGATAACGTGATCGTCGAGACAAACTACCCGTCCATGGCGGGCGACAACATTCAGCAGCCATGCTCGATACTTCCGTCCCCGTCCGGTAGCGGTGGCATCGACACCTGGAAGACGTCGAGCTGTCACGTCCGCCAGGCGAGCATACGATCGCGCAACCCGCAACCGATGCCCGATGCCGGCGAACTCGATCGGCGTTTCGCGAAAGTGCTGGTAAGTTGCAGAAGTGGTGGTTGTGGCAGAAATTAACCGATTTACGGCAGCGCGATTTAACTGATTTATGGCCACCGATTTACGGGACGAAGGAAGACATTTTTTTTTTCGTGTGCACGAATGATCCACCAGCAAAACGGTTCCGGTAACAGGGAGGGATCCTTCGTTCCGTATGAAAGAGATCGCTTCTCACCGTTGCCCAGAAGCTCGCCCGGGCGCGATAGAATTAGGCAATCGGCAATATCGGTGCTTTACGGTACCATCGTAAAATGCTAATAAAGTAACATCAAAATATTAGCGAATGGGTAGGCAATTTTGCTTCCCACCGTCTCAGCTGCTGGCCCTTCCTGCTTTTGTTCCAACGTGTTCTGGCGTGCAGATTCTGCAACGGTTCATGGTTTTGTGTGAAGCTCAAGCTGCTTGGCCAGGTAAATTCACACGCATGTTTCGAATAGGTGTGGTTCCGGGACGCTGGGGGGGAAATACCCACCGAGTACGTGCCACGGTTCGCTTAGCAAAACCCATCGATGCTTACCTGTCCGTGGCTTTGCTGTTAATAGTTGTTTTGTTAAACGAAATTTGCCGCCTAAAAGGTTGGCTACATGCTGGTGACTTACTCGTTTGCTTTTTTGTTTCCGAAATGAGTCACTTCCTTGTTAACCTTCAGCTAAAGTGTGCTAATGCACGCGGGTGGTTCTGTTCAATTGCTTTTATCGCACTGATTGGCGAGAAACCATGTGTGCCAGTGTTATCGGGCAGCGCAGTGAACTCATCCGCGATCGTTCGCACCCTTAGTCTTGATCATAATCTCGACCGCGCGAATGCTTCCTTTTGCACAAACGACTGAAGATAAAAAAAAAGGTCACACGAGCTCGCACTAGCTGACCGAGCGTAGCTTGACTCATCAGGGTGTGATTGAAAAATGACTTCATCAATGCAATGAGTGTGTGAGCGTGGATCGTTCATAGTATCATAAAGACGGGAGCGTGTGCATGTCGACTGAAGGAACTAGTAGTGCTTGAGTTAATCCAGGTCCGATCCGACGAAGGCGGATGATGACTGTTCTCGTTTTATTTTTGTTGCTGCTGCCACTCCTATAAAAGAACATAAACACACACACATATACACACCAACACATGTCGTTTCTCCAGAATCCAAGAAGCTCCGGATGCCGCCCGGAGCATTGTCGAGAAGTGTCAGCGGTCCCCATCCGCGACGGCTTTCGGTTTCAGACGGTTTCGTCTTTTTGTGTTTTGTGGATGGCGTTTGGCGTACACGGGGCGGCGGATATGTCCCCGCAGGAAACGACGGGCGGTGCGGTGGTAGATGGATGAGAGAAGGGAAGAAGATGAGCGGTGCATAAATATTGACTCATCATTACGCTAAACGCTTAGGCTGAATCTCGAGACGGATAGGTTTCTCACAGACACTGCTGCTGCTGTCCAATGTGAGACTTGGTGTGGGTACGGAGAAACCAAAAAGAAAAAAAGAAGAAAACAAAAAAAAAGCACACACACTCACATTATTTCCGGCGACTGGTGCAACGGCAGAAGCGCATCATCCTTCTGTTGTCTTCGCATGCTTCCGGAACTAAACCATATGCGCCGCTGATGCCGATGTTCCCACAGCTGGGCCCGTGCTAACAAGTCTATTTGTGCTGCAACGCGAACGTTCGCTCCATGGCGTGCTTTGATTTGAAAATTCTGAATTCTCGCCGTTGTTTCCATGGTTACGCAGATGTGCTGCGGAATGAGAGCGTAGGAGCTGTTCGTTCTGGATGGATTTTTTTTCTTTTTCTTCTAAACACTGTTCGCTTGGGCTCGATGAAGGATTGGGGATTGTGAAATCGACTTGTTAGGATCACATTTCAGCTCGTTTGATAGTGCTTACGAAAAGGTTTTAATGGGTAACGGGCCACAGGGGGCGGGTTTGCTCGATTCGTGCAATTTCGAAACGTTCCTTCATTCGCATGTCGATACGACACGATGCAAAAACTGCACACTGCCGTTGTGGCGTTGTGTGCTGTATTTTGCACTCGAAACTGCTCGCGTCATCATGCAAAGTATGGGTCAAGCGTTGCGTAGGCATGACGTGACGCCATAATAATTCCGACCATTAGTTCCGCCTGTGTCGCGCGGGTTGAAGGTTTTCGTACAAGGTATCGGGTGTTGTTTAGCCACTGACACGAATACTATGATAGTAAGCGCAAGAAGCTGCTACTCACCATTGATATGACAATCGAAATGATCGAACGAAATCGGATGTCGTTAGGGAGCGTTTCTTTTTGTAGGCAATGAATAATATTACTTTCATTACGACACTTCAGCAAACCAGGCATCGACGGATAGTTAAATCCCAGTCAACAATGGGTGGTGCAAGTAGTTACTTGTACAAAGAGTAATCTTAACCTTTGCCCAAGGTAAAGTCAAACGTTCAGCCACGAGGTACGCTTCGACGAGATCGCCACATCATGATGACAAATTTGGAAAGTAGTTCAAGCGTGACTGGATGGGGTTTGTTGGCGAGTGTGTGTGTGTGAATGTGTGTTTTTGTTGTTGTTTGTTTCATCGCTTACCGAACTCACAGCATGCTCTGACTATCCACGATTCTCGACACTGCGTGTAACCCAATAAGCGGAGCTCAATAAGTACGGTGAAATATTTTTGGCATATTTTCACTCAATGCTGTAAAGGATGTGAAGTAAAATGGGTTTTTATGACGATTTTTAAACTAACTTTACAGGCTTTATTAGATCATGGACATGTTTTATACTTGCCAAATATCTATAACACATCACCCGGCTTTAAATATGGAGTTTTGCCATGCAGTTCCGATGTAAATGCAGCCAGCAAGATGTAAATAAATGGATCTTTCCTACCGATTCAGCCCGACGGAGGTGGAGGTCGATCGAGAACGTGGCCCATTCCACCTTCCCCACCGCCCCCGTTCATTGGCGGGAAAAGGGGTTGATGGAGTTTCTCTTTTTCCCCTTTCGAGCGCTCTCCCGCACTCACTGGCATTGGCATGTAGTGTAGTTTAATGAAAATGACCGACACCAAGAGGGCAATCAAATTTACGAGACCCTGAACCGTAGTTAGCGCGTGACGCATTTATTGTGTGTAGGTCAAACATGCTCTGGAGAAGAACATTATGCTGGTATGGATTTTTCGTTTGTTGTCGTTCGAGAGAAGAAAAAAAAAGAGTGCTTTGTCTGGCACTGCCTAAACAATCCCATTTTCCGTACGGATGTTTCCACTTTGGCGCGATTCGTGCAACCATAAGGTCAATGCCATGCGGTGAAGAAAGCGGAGTAAACTGAGATGGCTTAAGGATGGGTTTAAATTTAGAACTCGGCAGAACATCCATCATGCATTATGCGCTCAAGTGCTCCCATCGCTTCCAGCTAAACCGAAACTGAAGTTCGATGGCATGGTGGCTTTTCTCGTCCGGTTTTTTTTGTGGTGGCCATATGGAACAAAATGCACCACCCTCCAGGCCTGGGCCGTGAATTTCAAGATGGATTTCGTTGCATTCGTTCTAACGGAATGGAATTGAATGGTACCAAACCGAGATAAGCTTCGTTCCGTAAGCTGCGTTTGGTGTTGATTCAACTGGGACTGATGCTTATCTCGTGACCATTTTTGCGGTCATATCAAGAAGTGGCGGAAATACGAGAGAAAGCGAGAGCAGCAGCCACACACGGCACGATGTACGTCGTGTCAGCTTTTGTCAACAACAGACACTCCACGGCAGCGATCGTAAGGTACCGTAATGTCAAAGATTATCAGGGAAATGGTAATGCACAGCCATTGCTTTTGCGGTACCGCACTCGTGCTCCGAGACTGCTTCACGGGGTGCTTCACGGAGCACTCAAACACGGGGGAACGGGAGGGTCTGTGATCATTTAATGCCGCACGGCCGCGGAAAGGCTGCCTCGTAGTGGATGTGCCCTTAGGCTACTTCCACTGCAGATAGTGTGTGTGTGTGGGCACTTTGCTTCACGCCGACCGCCGACTAGACGATGGTTTTGATTTTCTTCCAAATGCAACCAAACCGTGCCAGATCTAGCAATAGCTTCATCAGCGAAGCACCAGCCAATAGAGGCGTGTAGAATACAATTAATCACTCCGTTTTGGTGGTGGTGCAAGTGACTCCGGGGCTGATTGTAGTAGCTAGCGGAACCGGTTTGAAAGAGGAGGGTTTGTTAGTTCCAAAAATAACTACCACTCCCGGCAATGGTGGTGTACGGTTTCTCCTTAGTGCATCATAAACATGTGCGGTGACCCACCAAACGGCAGCAGCAAGCATGAGGATAAGGGAAAAGCAAAATATATGCTGAGCAACATATGAACTCCTTCAATTCACCATCATGCCATTGCCGTTTGCCGTTTGAACATTGAGCTTTCACTGGTGATCATGATGATGCGTGAACTTTAATGGTTTTTCTAACATCTCGTGGTTAATCGACAACGTTCACAGTGGGAAACCATAGCAACGACACAAACCATCCGTGCGCAACAGCAGCTGCATCGGTTGGGTGAGACTGATTTAGTTTTCTTTCTTTCATCCATTTTTATTGCGACGCTTATCATCAGCATTTGATTCGTTTTTACGAGCTTACGAGTATGTTTAAACTTAGAACCCGGATACGATTGCACACACTTTAACGCTTTTTTCTTGCTCTCAAAAATATGTTTTTTTGTGGTATTTTATTCTTTGTCTACCGATGGCAATTTAGTAGAGTTCTTTTAAATTTTTTTATTTAATTTGTGAATTCAAATTATAAAATATGATGGATTGGTTGGATTGTGAATTAATTTCCTTTTTTTTATAATAGTAGATACTTTGGCATTTGTTTAACAAACTCGATTAACAAATGATGAGGTGTTTTTTTTACATTTTCTTGTTCCACTTCTTGCACTCATCACACTTGGATAATCAAATGTTTCGTATTGCCACCGGGTTATTTTAACGTTGCTGTCTTGTCATAATCTTAGCCTTTCTTGTTTTCATAATTATAACCTCAGTCTGGATCCTTGTGCGGAGAAAATAGTATCACAGCTGGTTAAACCTATCAAATGTGACTCATTTCGTGAGCACGAAAATAAATAAATGTGTGATAGCAGAAGTTCAAATATTTTTAAGCTAGTTTATGATTGATTCACCTCATGTTTTTAGCATGTATGGTTTTGTAGAAAATTGACTTAGATTGTTAATGTGATATTGGCAAATTTGGCATGCGTGAAATTAGTTCATCTAGGCAAATGAATGACATAGTTGTATTGTTTGCTATCTTTGTAAATGTTTATTATTCCTTCAATGTGCTATTATCACATGCATATATCATATGCAACATCTTGGATATATCTTGAATATATCTTGGATATATCTTGGATTTTCCAACAAAACATAAAGTTTCCTTATTTTTGCTAATGATTTGATGTTCTTATTAAAATGTTTTATGTATTTTTATACAACTGTTGTAAGCT
>JXXB01033677.1:0-23638 GCA_000956275.1 Anopheles koliensis | reverse complement strand
TTAAGTAAGAATTGTTTGTTGTCAAGGGAAAAACAACTACATATGAAAGCATTTATTTATAAAACCAATAACCATAGAGCAAACTCTTTGATCCTGTCGAGAATCTACTATTTAATATCGGGCTTTTCATGACTTTTACACATTTCACACGGATTTTTCTTTCTTTTACTCTATCCGTACCTATATTTCTCTCTCTCTCTCTCTGTGCTTTGAAGCCCACCGAAAACACAACGTGAAACAATCGTGCCACAAGCAGGTACGATAAAAAAGGCTTTCTAGAGGTGCATACCGCTGGAAAAGCAACTCCATAAACAGCTCTGGGAAATCGCACGCTTGAACGACCACCGCGCGAGACGCGAGTGGTTTGCTGCGGCTGTCCGAAGGGTTCTTCAAATGTTTGCCAGCAGTACTAAAAATTGTCCGCGTTAGCGGAAGTGCGCGTGATAACGGGGTGTTGTTGCACAGCGCTGCGCTGGGTACGGAGTCGGAAGTGGAACCACCATTTTTGGGACCGCCACCCTTCTTCTCACGCTCACTCGGGGGAGGGAGATTCCTGGTTGACCCATGGTAAAAAGGTGCTCGTATTCGAAACCAGTGTGTGCAGTGAAGCTGAAAGTTCCCACACTTACTGCTCTCTCATTCTGGTTTACCTCAAGCTCTCTGGTGTGCGTGTTTGCGGGAATGGGCGTATGTAAAGCATAACTCTCGTGTAAAAGAAGAGGTACCTGTTTTTCTTTTCCATCCGATGTCGATGCTTTTATTGTTTGAAATGTTCTCAACAGACTTCTCCGATGGATATTCAATAAAACAATTCTGTGTTCTTGATTAATCATGTGTGGGATATATTTTTGGACAGAGTTGTCCAGAGAAATTTACTTCGTGTAAGAAAATGTTTTCAATGTGCTTTGAGCCACAGCTACTGCAGGTGTGTATGTAAGTTTGTGGACTGAAGGAAACAGCAGCACACGTTCCGATTATTAACTGTTGTTTGCCTCTACCTATATTCTCAATCGACCATCGGTTGGGAAGAGGGGAAGAGGGTAGTTTGTTGTTGCGTACGTGCTAGTATGAGACGTTCGCCGCCAGTTGTGGGGTAGCTGAGTTATCGATCAAATTCTTTGTTTTGCTGGTGCTATCTAGCAACCACCACCACCGCCTTTCGAGTATTGAGACCCGCTTTCCTGAGATTGTTATGGAATGTAGTGGTTATATTATCCTCTCCAATGGTTTCCGTCGAGTATGACAACCTGGCCGGGGCTCACTGGCTGCACATTCCTCACGCTTGTCAGTTCCTATGCTCGCGAAAGATAATAAATTAACGTTAGGGCTCGTGTTTGAGGGACGAAGGCAAAGCAAACAAACATAGACGACGGCGTAGGAAATTAATGTGGGCTTATCGATTAAATAAAAAGAAATTGCTATGTCAACTGCAGTGATTTAGAAATTTCTTGCTGATTTACTTTCATAATGCAGTACACGCACGATTACTTCCGTTCTTTTCGTCAGAAAATTCCTATTATTCCTTTTTAAACTAACAGCAAGATTAAACAAGTTGCTCTACCGGCACTGGGATATCAAGTATCTGCGAAATTGTTTACGAGCCCAGACACTAATTGGATTAATTAGATAATGGAATTCCATCAGGAAACGATTTTTCTTTTGTTTCTGCTCCGTGTGCTACTAATTTACATGTCCATTTAGGTGTTGTGTCTCCAGCTTTTCTTGGTATCCTCGTCCGAACGCCAAATCTGCTTTGTTGGGATATCACACTTGCCGCTGGCATTAAGCCCCAAATGCGCGCACATGGCCATACTGCAGGCAGTATAATAGGCGTTATCCGAGAAACAAGAAAACGTCACTCCGGCTGGAACGGTATCGATCAGGAAAATCGTTCACCGGTCAAATGCGGCCGAAAGGAAGATCACGATAATTGGATTCTACATTCCACTGCGAGTCATTTAAATTCAGCGAACGCGGCCAGCTTGTGGAATGGAATGGCTCTGGGACATTGGGAGTACCCGAGCGGGCTCGCCTCCCGCGGCCTCCTGCTCCGTCAGAAATTCTTTCACGGCAAACACCCATGCGCGTCGTGTGTTTGTTGTCCTCATTTACTGGTTAAATTTGTCAATTGTTTTCGCTCGGCATTCAGGGCAAAAAGAAAAGACGCACCCGTGCTCCCTAGCACACACTCACGCACCTGCTTGTAAGTGTTGTACTTTCGTCTGTTGGGGGGATAGGCATAAAATATGCTTAGAATCATTAACCATTCTGTGCCGGTTCGAGTAACCATTGTTTGCTGTGTTATTGCAGACGATGTATTAACGTTCGCTTGAACGATTCACATCCTGCTGAAGTTAGGAAAAGTGTTATTTGGAGAAGCACGAGTGGTGGTATGCAGGCCATTCGAAATAACCCAGTGCAGGTAATGATGCGTGCAGTTTCGTATTAATTATTTCCCACCTGGTGTGTCCTAATATATTGCCGTGCGTTTGATGTCAGTGAAATGGTTCATATAATTCGTTTCTTATGCTTTTTCCAGTTCAAATGCAGATCATAAAATTAGCGTACATGTTTATCACAACGTCATTGCAATGAGTTGAGACGAACGTCAGCGTTTGGATGGACCATATAGAACTGAATGACTAATACCATGGCCATGAAATGATGCTCAATTTACTGAGATTGAGGCTGGGTCCACTTTAAGTGACGTGATTCATACCGTGGACGGTGACGATTATATTTAGTAGGTTGTGAAATAACGATCTTTCAGTATTAGCGATTGCTTGACGCAATTCTGTTTAATTGAAATTTTACTCAATTTCCTAGAACAATTGATGATACGCTCATTTTCATTTAATTTTCATTTAACAATTGAAAATACTTCGCATGTATTAAACGTAACTCGTTTGCATGTAACTTTTGCTCGAACACTTAATGTTTTACTGTGAGCATTTTTTTGGTTGGCCTGCACAGATTGTCAACAGGTTTACCGAATTACACGCATGAAATGTATTCATTACCAAAATAAAACTGCTCCTTTCTTCGCAGAATCGTAACGTTCGGTGGGTGGTTGAAATGGTAGAAAATGAAAACAGAAAAATAAATATTAAAACGCTGGTTTCGCTTTGAAAATACATTTTTGATCGTTCCGGACCGACGACGCTGACGTCGACTGAACCAATCAAGTTGGATTTGGAGTTGTACGTTTTTTTACATCTTAGTACTTACACACAAGAAAAAATCACTGTCAGCGCGCGACCGAAAGGAATTGTTTCTTCGTTCTCGGAAAGTTTGGCTCCCCATTTGCCACGACCACGAATAAGCGCTGAGCCTCTACCGCACACAAACTTCACTCGAGCCAGCCTCTGTGCAATGGAGAAAAAATATGAGGAAAGCAAAACTCTGCTCTCTCTGGGCGGAGTATCATATCGCGAACATAATTGAAGCATGTTTCATGAGTTTTCTTGCGATTACGTTGACTGCGTGCTCGGTTCGGTACCACGTGATAATCGCGGAAGGAGTGCGTAAGCTTGCCTTGTCTTCTGTTGTTCTACTGATTTTCGAAGAAGAAAGTTAGCAGGGTTCCGGCAGTCACATGAGTTTGCTTTGTCGCTATCTTATAGGGGTGCATTACTTTATCTGTGCAGCAAAAGTAAGGTAAAAGTAAGTAAGTACGTCTTCATACTTTTACCTTATATCTATTAAAGATTTCATTCCCCTTCGCATACCTTTATGCGGCATTTGTGAGGTAGTGTGGCAAAACATATTTGAAAAATGTGGAAAAATGTGTTTCCATGCATTCTCGGCATGGATTCAATCCTGATTCTGTGCATGTGTAAAGGGCCCTGCTTTAATGGGTCACTGGTACATTTCATTTCTGGTTCAAATGCTTACTGCATACAGCAAGGGTGGCTAAAATGGGTGGAAAAGAGCGCTTCCACCATTTACTACACTCCACCGATTCTAATTGATCGTAATAAAAATAATTACCTGTGGTTGAGTGTTCATAACCAGCGTCTAATCGCTGCCTGTGCCCTACGTAGAGAAGCGCTTCTCTATAGGAATTGTGCTCCATTTTGATACGTTGTTCTTGTTTCTTTTGCAGGCATCGCACACCCGAAGACCGGAGGCAACGCACCAACCGCAGTTGGAGGTGAAGTTCAAGACGAAATTTCGCTCACAACAGCTACAAAAGCTGGTGTGTCTGGACCGGTAAAAGCCTTCTGTTGCAGTGTCTCCTCTCTGGGAAATCCAATTATCGTTCATCTTATCCCGATCATTCCTCTGGCTGAGCATTTCACCTGGCTTTAAAAAAAGAAAACGCGTCGTTCGAACCTACGGTAGCGCTTGGGGTTAGATCTACCACTAGCTAGAGTTACTGCCGTAGCGAGCTGGCAACCGCTGGAATCATAAGGCGCATCCATCGCATGCGCCAAACAAAATCTCGATTAACGTCGACATCCTATTACATCCCAATAACAGTACCGCAACCGTGCGCATTCGTCCGATGACAATGTCACTCAACGAGAAACGGATGTTTGATCGCGAAACGCTCCGATCCGTCATCCAGCAATGGAACACGGTTCGGTTAGATATTTTTGCGCTGTCCGAGCCGAATGAGGTAAGTTTATGGAAATACAGGTATTTTTATAGATATTTTTGTTACAGTGAGAATGTTCCACAATTTCTGATCGTGTGTTATCATTTTGAAAAACAAGATTTGTCAGTAAAAAGGCAAACAAATAGTCTCAATTAGATACTGCGTGTAGTGAACGATGAAAAGAGAGCAAGATACTATGACTCAAATCAAAACTCAAATTTTCTAGTATATTTTTTGCACGAATGTACACATAAACAACATATTTTATTAATAATATGTCCACGATAAAACAATAGAAAAGAACGGTGAAAAATGACGTGGAAACTAGTGCATGTAAATTTAATCGTTTTTCAAAGTTGTTGTCAGTTATACTTAAATAAAATTGTCTAAGATTCGTACAGAGTAGCACTTGAGCAATAAAAAGATAAAAAGAAAATCTAATACGTTTAGAAAGTAAAACTTCTCTTTTTATCTGAGTGGTACGTTTGCATTTCCAATGTCTTTGACATTGCTTTTAAAGCAAGGTATGAATTCGGCCGATATGCGCATTTCCTGTAAATTAAAAGGGACAACTCAAGTATCTAGTGTGTTAGATATCGAAAACTGCGTATTGAGTTCTGTTTGTGCACGTGCACGTTAAAGTTGTTAAAGCAAAATATACTCCCGAAGCCATTGTACTAGTCGCAGAGGGAACACTGTCACCAAAAATTAGTCATACCCTATAGACGTTGATAAGTTGCGCATGACTGGCGCAATAAAGCACGGCTAGCGCACTCACCCTGCAGAGATGAAGCTGTGTTCTCCGAAACCGAATTTTAGGCACCTGTCTTTTTTTGTGGAGACTCTCAAAACGATAACATTTCCCATCCGGAAGCGTGCGTCACCTCACACTCTATTTCGGCCTTTTACTTATCGTTCCTACCTTCCACAGAACCTCGAATTCCACGGTGTGATGCGATTTTATTTCCAAGACGAGGGCCAAAAGGTAGCAACGAAGTGTATCCGCGTCGCATCCGACGCCACGGTTTCCGACGTTATCGGTAAGTTTTGCTTTAATGGATCGCCCGCCCCGGATCGGCAGGGGTTTGCTGACTTTCAGAAACCAATGGAATGCGAACCGGCTGGGATGAAATATGAAAATAACTTGTCAATATGTAGGTATATTTTGTTCGTGCTCATTTGTTTTGCTCTTTCCTTCACAGAAACGCTGATAGAAAAGTTCCGACCAGATATGCGCATGCTGTCTCTGCCAAATTATGCCCTGTATGTGGTTCATGCGAATGGCGAAGAGCGAAAGTTAAACCCCGACGAAAAACCGTTGCTCGTTCAGCTCAATTGGCACAATGATGATCGTGAAGGACGATTTCTGTTGAAAAATTGTGCCCAAAAAACAAACGTAAGTTGTTGGACAGGGGATCAAGGATACGTGACTCTTGTTTTGGAATATACTTGTTTTCAATTTAAAGACTATCGTTCGGGAATTATTACAGTATCGTAAAGTTTTCTTTTTATTAACTGTCTTTATTTTGTTCTCTTCAGACTCTAGATAGCATCACCGATCAGCCGAGCTTCAAACGCAAATTATCGAAAAGGGAAAAGAAAGAGCAAAAGAAGAAAGAAAAGTTGAACAAACTACAATCAACTGGTGGCGCTGGCGGGCCGGATTCGGAGAATCATGTTGCCGAGAAACTGTACACTGAGCTGCCGGAAACATCGTTTACACGATCCATCTCCAACCCGGAAGCGGTAATGCGGCGTCGTCGCCAACAGAAGCTGGAAAAGAAATTGCAACAGTTCCGGTCGAGGGACGGTGGTCCTGACACCGGAGGAACATTAAAGATCTACGGCGAGAGCCTCTGTCGGGACGTACCGTACAAAACGCTTTTGCTTTCGATTCGAGATTGTGCTCAGGCCGTTGTCCGGGAGATGCTATCGAAATACGGCATGGATAAAGTGGATCCGCTTCACTACTGTCTAGTGCAGGTAAAAGTCGAAACCAAAATCAAAAGCACCACAGCTAGTAGAACCTTCATACTGTAAGGACAGGTTTGGCCGCGGAGCTATTCTACTTCAGTTTGTTTAGAGTGAGGGTTTGAATGGTTTCAATTTAATAATATTTTTTTCGTCTATCGTAGGTCAACAGCGATGGTTCCGAATACATTCTCGACGACGACGAATGTCCGCTCTCCATCCTGATGAATCATCCTACATCTCGAGGTAAGTGATTAGGCTAAATATATGTAAGTCATACTGGTTTTGCTGGTGGTACTTTGAAAAAATGGGAATGTAATGTAACAAAACAAACAAAGTAACCTTACTCCGTGGAATTTTTCTCACGATTGTATGCGAAAGGGTGTTTTTGGTATTCATGATAAACACTTCGAACCGTATTACACCAATCAATTGTTGTTCGATTCATTGTTCAATTGTTTGCAATAGAATTGAAAGCCAAACTTTGTGCGTTTGTGTATATTGTGATGCGCACGTCGATTCAAAGCGGCAAGGTTTTGAAGCCACGTTGACCTACTTTTTAACATGCTACTCTTGCTGCGATAGTACTGTCGTAGTATTCGTTTGGTGTAGCCTGTACTCATATCCGAGTACTCATGATCCGAGAACGATGTCAAATCGACGATTGTGAGATTATTCTGGAAAATGTTGATGTAGCCTGTCGGAAAATTGCAATGGAAAGCATTGTATTACAGCGCCATCTGTTGAGCAGTAGTCCAATGTTCATCGTTTTCAACTGTGGTAATTTGGCTGTGATACACACTTCAACATCGATTCTACCCTTCAAATCTCAACCATTTTCGTCGTGACAATTTTTAGCTCTTGATTTTGGCTTATCAAGAACTCAATTTTGGTTGTTGTGCATAAGATAATAATAAACGATAGGACCGAGTTTTGTTATCTGTTGAGACTAAGTTTAATTGTCGTCTGGGTAAACTGTAGCTCTTATATAGAGATAAGCGAAATAACTTGATACTACGTTACATGTGACTGTCGTAGTTTCTCATGAGTTATGCCATCTGTCTACACTACCACACCATTTATAAATTTGTCTGCAGATTTTTAAGATTGAATATAGATAGTAAAGTAAGTACTAACACTGTGTGGGAACAAACAAATCAATATTAAATGTGGAGAATGGAAAATGGTACGATGTTATCGGAAGTGATGCATGGTCATAAAAATCAACGTTTATCAACGACATTTTGACCTCAGTATTGTTGAATGCGGATGAGTGGAACATTCATCGTAAGAATATTACTTTGAGGAGGTAGATTATTTAATGCTATCGTTTATTTTCTGAAATTCAGCCTTTTTATGATTATGCTGAATTATGGTGTTATGCACTGTCTATCGTTTTGTTTGTTGCCAACTGCTTTGGTAAATGGAAAAATAGGGCTACTGTTTAACCAGAAACGTTCCCAAATTTCGATGATTGATGCGATACGACTTGACACGTGAAATGTTTATCAACCGAGTAACGTCTTTTCGACCCCGCGGTAATAGTAACCACGAGTATAAAAAGAGTGAGAGAGAGAGAGAGAGATAAATAAGGAGATAAAGCGAGGGAGAGTGAGAGTAAACCCTTTTATTGGGTTTCGCTTAGTAGCCTTATTGCTACAATTATCACGATCACTTCCGTTGCCATTACTAACGTCTCTACCCTTACTAGTACTACTATTATTGCCATCGTCATCGTCATTTGTATGTTTTCGTCATTCTGTTGTATGCCTTGATACGGTACAAGGTAATCTACGCAGCGTAGTTTACAGTGGAAACACAGCACGTCACGAGTGTAACGTGGACCACAACTTCAAAAATACTACCATATAAAAGCATAAAAACGACCAAAGCATTATGAGCACAAAATCTATCATAATCCTACAGGAGTTGGAGAAATTGATACTTTCCCCGAGAGAGAAGTATTCCCTTTTGCTCTCCGCTCTCGGGTGAGTGCTCTACGTTACGGGAGCGATTCTAAATGGTCCCACGGCCGATGCGATGTGCAACTGCGGATATCGCACGGATGCCGCCGTCGTTGGACCTAAAAGTGTCGTGACTGTAGTGTGTCGGGTATCGTATCGTGCCAGTCTCCAACATGCTCTCGCAACGGGCGGATCAATAGACGTTCGGTCATCGGGCAGGGTAAACATTCACACTGTAGTCAATCGTGAAATGCATTCGTGTACTATCGTTGTAGGAGCGCCATACAACAGTAGCTGGATTACATTCATTCTCGAGCAATCGCTGGAACAAAAGTTAGCAAAATAAGTGTCCGCCATGGTGCATGCAACAGGATAGTCAGTCTCGTGTGTAGGATGGAAAGCGAACGGTTGTGTACGTTTAGTAAAAAAAATGTACGTGCAAGACAAAACAAACAACGACCGACGAAGAGCGCGTTCGACTTCCGCAACTTTTTGCCCCAATTAGTTTGCTTTCCGTGCCTGCTTTCCTGTTCGGTTGTGCCCGTTGTGTTTGTATTTGTGATTATCGCGAAGTGAAATGAAAGACGGGTGCGAGACGTTTGTCGGTTCATTTCGTTTGCTCTCTCTCTCACTCTCTCTTTCGTTGCACACGTTTTCAAATGAAGCCGGAAAATCGTAGAAAATCACCGTCTTCCATACAACATCTAGGAAAGAGCTGCTGTACTGCCACGTAAAAACAATTAAATTGGTTTATTAGTTTGTATGGGTCGGCAGAACCGTGCGGTGTATTCACAGAATCAATCAATTCTGTTCCGAGTTCGGACGGGCTTCATTATTCCATTCACTGAAGAGGGACAGAACCGTCCGTTGTCATCGTCATCTGCAACGCCATGTTCTCGAGTGGATTTTACATCGTGGATCCGATACACGAATTTCAAGTTTTTCAATAGTGATTCTGAAAATGCTCTGCATGTATTGGTAGCAGTATCAGGTCCGTTAATGCGTTTGCTGTTGAAAATGTGGCGGGTGCATTCTCAAGTATCTCGTATGCGCGCTTGTGAACGATGCACTTTTGGCTCTCCCTCTGGAAATCCGCATAGAGCATCCAAGTAACCACATTAGGATTGGAACTATAGCTTAAATTTTTAAACAAAATGAGAGGCTCACGAACGAAGGAATGGAATGGTTTGTCGAACTACGCGCGTGTGTTTTGGCACGTTGAGTTTCATTGCTTTTCGCGATAGTTTGGTTCCTTCGTGGCTCCACGATGTTGTCAGAACATCGTTCTGTAGCAGAAAGTGGTGAGCTTGGTGCGCTTTGTGTTCCTTCATTTGAATGACAAGAGAGAAAATGTGTGTTTATGTGTAAGAGAGTGCATGTGCCCGTGGACGCATTATATGCTTCTTGTGCGTAATTGTCACCTCGGCAACGGTCGGTTAATGTGCGCTCTCATTTGAAACACAAATCGGAAGTTATGTATTCACACGTGAGCGAATAGTCAACTATTAAGCCAACAACAGAGTTGCAAATAAATACGCGTTGTGATATTGTATGAGGTTTGTACGTAAAGGTGTAATAGGTTTGTTTTATGAAAAATATCAGTAGGCCAGCGGAAAGTGCAGCAGTGGCTTTTTGTTTAATAGTGTAACGCTGTAGTTCATCAGTGTCTCGTTGCTACGGTAAACGCTATAAGCAACATCCGATTGCGTCGACCCATCACACACATACACTGCGAGCATCACAAACCCAACGTCCATCTCGATGCTATTGTCTATAGTCACTGACGATCGCATCGAACCAACAGCGGCCGAGCCATGATGGACTGGGGCATACGACGTAAGTGTGATTTATCGTACGTACTAATTCTCATCGTAGGCATTCTGCGTTCTACCTGCTGTCCCACCACCAGTCACTGGCGGATCCAATTTTCCCCTACTTTCATGAATCGCATAGGGAAGATCAGTAGCGCCATTATCTTTCCCCGAAAAAGGACACGCGTTCTCGCCAAAACCATCGTACATGCTTGTTTTGCTCAGGTTCTGAACACCTGCCGGAACAGAGCCTCGAGGTTTTGATGTGAACGTGATGTAATAAATAAACAGCGCCTTAGCTACAGCGCGCTCCCGGTGTATTCGTAGTCGCTACTACGTCTAGCAATGTAACAATATCAGACGCTGCAGCAATATGCGTCTAATAGTCGACAATGGTTAACGACGAAGCATGCTCCAGATGGGGCCTTGTAATGAAAAAAGACAAGATATAAACATCCCCGTACAAGAATGATATGCCGGGTCGATGGTTCTACGCTCAGACACATCGTGCGACCTCTGTTGCTCTTGTTCATGCTCCTTTAATGTGTTTCCTTATTGCACGCTTCCGTTGTTGACTTGCTGCTAGAGGGATAAATGCGTACAATGCGCAGTACGAATATGATGGTCTCCTTCCAAGGCGACCGTTGTAAAAAAGCATTACATGTTCCATGTTGCTGTTGGGAGACAAAACATAAATGAAAACACTTTCATTGTTTCTTTTGATTCGACGATGCCCCTTGGACATTAGAAAACGCCCCGGTATGTTGACGAATCTCATTTGCCGTTCTGTTGTCGTTTGTGATTTTGTACCAATTTTAGGCGCTCGTTCTATGACGCCGTACCGGATAAAGAATATTTATTTTCTTGTAACACGAAGCATATCGGATTGACTATATCTGGATTTGAAATTTATGTGGAAGCATTACTAGAATGGTACACACTGCTAACGATATTTATCCTAGGATTACAATTGTTTAATCCAGTTTACCCTGTAACAGAAGGTGCCCAGAGAAGCGACTGACTAATGGACTGCAAAATATTCCTGACACTTTCTAATCATTTTTCTATTCAGCGTTCTGTCTAGTTAATTTGTCCTCACGTAAAATGCCAGCATCAATTTCACTATTTCCTGCGCGAATGGAGACGCCTGGTTCTTTATATTCACTTTCTTTTTTAGCATCCACAAGCAGCGTGCTCCATTTGGAGCATTAGTATGCTGGATGCTTCTTTTCATGATGCCATGATGCCATGATTTTCATTTTCATCATGATGCCATGATGCGTGGAATGGGAGTTGAGTTTGAAAATTAAATTTTCATAGCTTTTTATCGCGAAAGGGCTTCTCCACTTTGTGTGCTGCTAATGTAGAGGAGGAGGGCGCGCGTGAGGAAACCCTATTATTCTTCTTCGTTCCCCAATATTCTGCGATTTATGTATTTGCACTGCTGATGGTTTATAGATTTTGATGGAGAGTGTCGCTTATAAAAAGTGAGTGTGCATGATTAGCGTTGGTTGTTGGATGCTAGTCAGGTGTTTACAATGAAGGGAATAATTGCTTTATTTATTAATGTTTGTGAAGCATGGTTAGTGGAAAGGGTTATGTTGGCGTGCGTAATATTGTGTTTGTGTATTGGGTGGTGGGAGTTTTTCCATTTTTTTCTAATATTTGCGTTTCTTCCTCTGCTTTTTATTACGATTCAACGCGAGCTCTTTTTACAAAAAAGAGTGAGTAATGACCATAAAATGAAGAGAAAAAATAACAAAGGAAAATAATGAAGGTTCTGACGGGAAAATTAAAGGCATAATTCGAAACTTTAACAAAAGGACGAACGAAATGAACTAAAGGTTCCCCAGAAATACCACTTAATTAATATTTAATTTCACCCTCAGCATCAGCTTACGAAACGTTTCCTGAACATTTCAAAAACAATTTCTCCAGCCGATTACGGTCGTCTTCTTGCTTCTTACAAGCATTAGCGCGCGCGGGTGCTAATTATCGTCGCGTGCAAAGTGGTCGAGATTTAGGAACCCTGCCTGCACGGAACGGTTTTTAGTTTCCGTTTTCGCGATATGTTTATGCAGGACGAAGGAAGTGTATTACTACGGAAGGTTAAAAATAGGTGTACACATTTTGTTTATCCTTTCTGTAATTTCTCCATTCAAAAGTTCACATATAATAATTGAACAACGAGCACACATGAAACTTTGTTCAATGAAAAATGCTTTCATCCACCACCTTAAGTTACCGACGGTTCTCTTCTGTTCCTTTGCCAGCAAAACGGGTTATTTCACCCAAAACTACCCCAAGAGAAGAATTTGTCTGCATTTATCCACCATAAATGTATTTATTGTACATTTGCTGGCGAAACAAGTGCCAGATATCAGAATGAATGGAATAAACACACAGTTATATGTGGTCCAACAACGTGCGTACACACGTTTGTGTGTGTAAAGTCAAACAGAAGAATGCAAACATCTCACCGTCACACTTCCTGTCGGTCGTCCTAACGCCTATTCCTAAGATGAGAACGTATGGGGCAGCTTCGGGCAGCGGAACTGACGTTAACGGTACATCCGGTCATGTTCCAGTGTTTCATGCGGTGTTGGCTATTCGCCGGGGGACATTAGTGCCATTATTCATATTTACCGGCACCATTACCAGGCGGCTCCATCGACGGGGTAAAAGAGTACATTAAACTGTTTGGTACAATTGTGAGAAGAAAAAAAGTGCAATGCTGGTGAAAATTGCTTGTTTCATGTTTCCTTTCTGTTTTATCTACTCAGTGTCAGTGTCTTAAAAGAGAATTTTTTTTGCCTGGCTGGCTCTTACATGTGCTGCGGGGAGAATTTTGTTTCAGGTAATGTGGTGTTTCCTTAACAAAGGTTAGTGGCATCAAACCCTTTAGATGCTGCATAAGCTATGTTATTATGGGTCGATGCTTGTAAGGTTCAGTGTAGTTGTTGAACATGTATAGATTTGCACCCAATCTGCGAACACAAACTTTACTCGGCGGCTTGCTCCGATCAAATGTTCGTTTTCGCCATTGGTGGTTTTGTGCGTTTGATTCAGTAACAAACCGATTCGTATGCATCTCAAACTAGATGAAAATAAAATATACATATGTATGTTTATTCCGTGCCATAGCGCATATCAACGGTACAATTCACTTCCGTGCCGTTTAGTTTCCTGCCAGCATATGACAAGATGTCCTTGCTCGAATGCCAACACAAGTCTTTGGAGGACAGCCCTGACGATAGTGTCGCTTACTTTTCCAACCGTTACCCTTTTGCCTTGACTGGGGCGACCTTTGTGGACAAAACCACACTTTCTTATCGATGGAGAAGGAAGTTGAAAAGTCATGGTACAAGCGTTTTCGGATGCGAACGTGTAACGTTGGTACTATGGCTGTATGTTTCCCTTCCACAGTGGTGTGGGTTGTGTGCTATCGATTTATGTATATGTACTCGCCGTACCTGTGTATACCTTAGCATTATTTGTGACCGCCGTACACGTTAAGGAAACGGAATGATGTAAAAAAAACAGATAATTTATCCTATAAATGAACGATAGCACATCAACGATACCATTTTGCATTATCGTGACGTGAAACTGTTGTTGACGACGAGCTTGTTGACTAGCGAGGGAATCTAAAAGAAGAAATATGGAGGCGAAGGACTCGAATCCTTGGCAAACCACCTCGACATAGCTTTGTGATATTTATCGTTGTTTAACAAAATAAACATACTTTCTCGGTTAGTATAAAATATTCACCTAAAAAAATACGTGCCTAAATGATTAGATTTGTTATCTTTTGTTGACTACTACTCCAGCAAAATTAAGTAAAACATGTTTTTTTGTTGTAGTTGGAAAAGTGTTTTTCTTTTTTTAAGTTGACTGGCCGTATTAAATATTACGGATCGTATTAGCTGAATAGTCACGTACGGTTATGATGAGGATGACAGGTTTTAAGCAAGTAACGAGCAAACCAATTCCCTGTGCACATTAAACATTCAGACGACGGTGAAATTCAAGTGGATTGTTTGCATTTCTTATCCACTTCTCTGCAGCGAAAAAGAATACAAAAATACAACTCAAATCGAATAATGTGTCCTTGTGGATTTCTTATCCACCGCAACGGGCGATACGGTTGCATTATGTTTCACCTCATGCCCTCTCTATGCGAATTGGAAGTATATGTTTTGCCGAATCCTTTGGCAGTCGCTTAAAAGTTGCGTATTTTTGGAAGTTTTTTCTTCTTTTGTACAGAAAAAGCGCAAAGCATTGTTTAGAGTCGTGTCTATACAATCGATGAAACTTTGAATACAAATTTCCCTGGGGATGTAGTATCCCTACCCAGAGGGGGCGATTCTCAAAGCACGGTGAGTTTCGTTGCGATGACCAACGTAATGCAATCAGCTGATCAGCTGAGCTTGATCCGACTGTTGATGTTTGAAATCGATGATGGTCCTTTGTCTTTTGAGTGCCTTACTCGCAGCAAAGAAATGCTTGACTTATTTTCTTCATAATCGTCATCGTTATCATCCACAACTTACCAACGCTTTCATCCAGATCGTAGTATTAGGAATCACAAAATGTCAGCAATATAGAAATGTCAGCTAACCCGAAGGCTGTCACAGACAAACCGAGTGTTCCGTAAACAATCACATATCCAGTTCACAAAGGGGTTGGTAAGCTTAGTGCACTCACTTACACACATACACACTCACGGGCACGTATGCCACATCATCACATTTATTTCGAAATCATTCTAAAAGCATCAAGCTACCCTTAGGTAGCAAAACTCATCCAGCAAAGCGAAAGCTAGAGACGAAAAGAAGCAGAAGTAGCGAGCTATTAAAAATGACTTCCCAGCAGTGTAATCCTTACGCGCGCGCGGTTTGCCGCTGCAAAGGGTATCTCCGCTCGGTGATGTAATGGGTCCCAAATGGGTTACTAAAATTACTTATCCGAATTTAATTCTACGAATTTCGTAATCATTCTTGCGCGTAACGGTGGCGGGGAGTTGGCTGGCGGACGGAGGATACTGGACGGGTGAGGGAGCAAGAAGTTTACCAGGGAGAGGGCACATAAGGGACAGCAGACGAGGGTTGCTGGGTGCAGCAGCCACCGTCGTCGTCGTTGTTGTCCTCGCACTTGAGTCAAACGTTCTTTTGTTGTCGATTACTATTCTCTTCCACACAGCGATGGGTGCTGGCGTTGTAGTAGTTTGTCCGTTGTGGTTACGGGAATGCGCGAAGCGAGCGGATAAGGTTGTGTGTGAAACCGACCCTTCAATACTGTACCGCGATAAGAAAGGGGTTTCGCTCGGCTGTGTTAGTGTCCCCGGATAGTGTACGTAGCTCAAGAACACTCACGCTTAGGTAGGGGAGCAGGTTAGGTTGAAGAGTTGAACCCGAAAGCCGCCGCCGCCGCGTGATGATGCGAAGGGCAAGTGTTGGTGCTGATGGTCGTCTAGGAGGAAAGATGTACATATGTTCCATTCTGGCAGTCATTTTCTCGCAAACAAACACGCCACCTCGTATGTATCCCTCGTGGGGTTCGCCGAGGAGCGACAGGACTGTGGTGATGGATAATAAACCCCGGAAGAAGCCGGGAAACCAGGGGGTATGTAATGGTGCAGCCGTTCGTGCCCCGTTGCTCAGTGGCCATCGAAAGCACCTACTGCTGTGTGCCATTATTCACCAGCCTTTGTCCTCCTCCCGACGGACCATCTCCAGCGGCGGAATGTTCGGGGTTCGGCAGTCACGATCGGTTTTTGTGGCCGTGGCCGGCGGCTAGCGGCGCTTTTTTGTCGAGTGCAGTCGGTGTTGGGTTACACATTCGGCCGGTGGTGTTACGGAGCATCGCGCGTCGACAGATTGTTTGTTTTTTTTTTGTATATTATGTCGCTGGCTTTAGTGCGGATTAAGAAGAGTACGCGCTTGGCATGTAGACCGGATTGGTTCGTTCGCCACGCATAATTATTTCGGGCGTTCTAGTGAGTGTGTGAAATAATCCATCGATAACTGGTGCGTAGGGTGTGAGTACGAGTGTCAATGATTTATTGGCTGGAAAAGGACGGAAGAGGAACACTTCTAAAAATCGATGTACGTTTTTTGCGTTAGATAGGGATGTGATGTGTATGTGTGTGAGGTATGTGATGACATTACCATGACTGTGACTGCAAGCTTAATGTGAATGATTGTACGAATGATGCAGCTATATCTGATCGTAATTTTTACGACATAAAAACCAATTATTACAACACAGCCTATAACAGAATGGGGAAAAGAGCAAGTACCAGGAATTATCCAACAGAAGGTCAGGAGTCGGACCAGCCAGTAGGTCGGTCAGTCGGTCGGTCGATGGGAATCATTTATCGATCGAAAAATCGTGGAATTGAAACCGGTTCGCAGGCAGAACATTGGATAACTTTTTGAAATTCTCGCACACTCATCGACGACCGTGCCATCCGAACAGCCGATAAACGAACCGGAGCAACTAATGGGTGCGGGTGGAAACGAAAACCTTCTCAAAGATAAGCAAAACACCCCTTTAAGGGTATGGATTTTGTTACGAGTGCTGCAGCTGTTGCACCATCATGGAGCCGTTGATGGAGTGACGTGTGAGAGTGGGATGTGTCATGAAAATAATTTCACTGATAATCTAGCAAAATAGGGCGTACCACTACGCTACAAATATAATCCGTTGCGATGTGTCCATCGTACGGAAACATGAGGCTGTTGCATTCGTTCGTTCCTGGTATATCATGCGTTGTTTCAATGCCGCCTCGTTCCGGGAGCCATAGGTTTTAGTCACCGGAACGGATTAATCAGGGAATTACAGAGCGCAATTAATTCTCCTGCCGACTGTCAATCTGCTTCTAATGCGGCTTAAATAATGGTTGTTAAATTAAAATACATATTGTCATCAGGGATTTGGCAGCTGACGATGATAGTTTGATATATTAAAAGAGATGTTTTCACAAAGGTTTTAAACGGTGTTTATAAAAGTAGCGCATTCATGCTTGATATTGACCATGCCACAAAACCAACCACAAGGTGTACTACAGAGCCCATAAATTGTTTGACCAGTGAGCCAGTAAGTTTTTTCTGCCAAGGTTGATGAGTACAAGGATCACGCGAGTCATCTTCAAAAGACGCTTTTAACCAACGTTCATAATTAATGACTACTAGACTATTAGATTATTAACGTTTAAAATTAATGACTATTAGACCTTCTTTTTTCACTTCTTATCTTAAAACCAATGCCGAGCATAAAAACCAATCATTTAAATATACTCCAACTTTTTACCCTTGATCGTCCAGAACGTGTGACCTCTGCGAAGATCGTTATTAAATTTCCACTATATCCTTTGTGTTAACTTTTAGCACTTTGAATCGATTTCGTCTCGAATAACGAACACACTCTATTGTTCGTGTCACTTCGCCTGCATCGCTTCCGTTGGCTACAAGCAACGGCTTTCTGACATGAATCCCTCGTTTGATACCGTCTGTCACATTTCCCAAGCAAACTGAGTTCGTAGTTTTCCAGTGAGATCGAACGGTTCAAGGTTTTTCGAGGTCTCAGTTAATCACTGCTACGTTCAATCGTGAAGTAGAGATTTTGAAACTGTTCGTTTCTTTTTTCTTTTCAAAGATATTTCTTTATGGTATAGTATGCTCGCAAAAGACAGGTTTTAATGGCTGAAAAAGAACGCTCTTATCCAAACGATCACTCACTCGCCCGTCGAAGCCAATGGTGTGATTTTGTAGAATCACGAAACGACGGGACGATGGGACGTGTGGTCTTTTCCGCCGGATTTTGAAGTACACTTTTACGCTAGGCAGCAGGCTCTTACGTTAAGTAAAAACAACAGGGATGAAAAATCGCTTCCAGTCAGCATAAGTGAACTTGATTAATTGATGAAGATAAGCACGCAAAGCAAAAGACAGCAGCGAGAAGCAGTGAGCTCCAGCAAGCGAAGCGACCCAAGGAAAGATTGATCGCAACGGAAAACAAAACAGCGCAGTGTGAGAGTGGAAGGAGCGATAGAATTACGTCCGGATGTCTTACGTAGCAGCAGCGTGTTGGGGATCTTGTTATGGGGATTTCGCGTTAAGAAGAAAGTTCTTCTTCACTCAGACCGACGCTCGGTTTTCTTTTTTTTGCTCTACTTTTCTCTTGTGGCTTCTTTAGTGCGCGCACCGGGAGTTCCGCCAGCAGGTGCTGCATTATGGTTGTGGCGTCGGTCAATATCTTTCTGTTGTTCGCACGCAAAATGACGTCAGTGATTGCACACGTTTGTTGTTATTCGTATCTCTTTCCGTGCCAGATACGGCACGCCGCTGACGTCCGTGGTAGATTAGATATACAAAATTTGCACGTATTGACCAATTCTAAATGAATTCCATTATGGTCGCTGTAAACAAAGACTACTAGAGGGAAAAATAAAGCTCCAATCATTCACATTCTTCATGGTGTTTCGCCGTCTTTATTTGGATGCGATGGAGACGCCTGGTGTATTACAGATGTGGGTGCAAATCACATAAACAAACAGCTTCCTTCCCTATGGTGGCACGTATGGATGATGGTTTTGGAAGAAGGAACAAAGCGTTTCGATTCGTATTGAAACCTTCTTCGGGCAGCACAAGATCCAAATTATGAATCCCAGTGGCGCTGCCGGTGTCAGTTTTATTAATGGTAACCATTTTGTTTTTATAGCTTAATTCGTAACAGCTGAATTCATAGCAACGGATAGCTTACTTCTTACTGATACTGACCTTCCCTTCTTAGGCATGTGCGGGTGTATCTGTTGGTCTGGTCATCGTCATTAGCCAATTAAGTTTCTTTGCTGTGTTCTGTGTTTTATCATCGTCTCCTATCTGTTTGTGGTGGTGGTAATAGCATTGTATGTTTTTACATTGAATAAAGGCAGACACTGCTGCACACGTTTGGGCGATAGGTTAAAATTCCGAAACTACCCCATGGTAACCTTCATAAAATCAAAATCACGAGAGGATTGACGCTGGTTTTGTTTTTGTTGTTGTTGTGTGTATCACAATAATATCGTAAAGTCGAGCCTCCGATAGTGTATATACGAGCGGGACTTACACAAACACTCTAGCACGCGACATTTTCTCAGAAAATAATAGCTAAGGGTCATCCTCGGTGGCGCCAAGCGTATCGACCATCCTTGCAGATCCCATGCTGATTCTCCTCCTGGTTTTCCTGTACCCAAACAGAGGACAAGGAGGGCGCTGAAAAAAAAAGCTAACTTAATCTTTCGTTTCCCTCTTTTCCCGGGTCGAGACAACCTGCGGTGTAATGTAATGTGTTTTTACGTTCTCCATCTTGAGACGCTTTTCGGGCCAAATGTCCCAATAACGTTAAGGAGAGCATGATCTTTTCGCCGTACGCCTTATGGTGTCTGTTGAGCCCAAGATTCCGAGCACGGATTACCGTTATCGGTCACGGACGATAGCCGTACGAAAAGCTTTTAATAAATGTTATAGGATTTAAGTGTGACACAAACATGATGGGGTAGAGACACCACTCCGCTGGTGGTGGCGTGTGGCCGTGTTCGTCAGTTCGTATTTACACACACACACACACACACACGCACGCTCTCGCGCTCTACGATGGTGTCATCTGTTCGAAGGAACGGAACTGCACCGCATGGATTCCGCATGGGATTATCGAATAGACAGCCATTTGAATTTTTTTTTGCAAAATAACATTTGCTTTACTTAGCATGAACTCAAGTTTTTTATTTTAGGTTTTCTTTGAAAAGGTTGTATACCTGTGTTAGAAATAGTATGTTTTCCTATGTGATGTAATGTTTTCCGGTTTGGGAGAGGGGTTTCCATTCACACATTTAACTTTAGCATAATCTCTCCCTTATAAACCCAAAAATATTGTGTCGTGCGGTTCAACGTATGGAAAATGAAAAATGTTTATGAGCTACATTCTCGTTTTAGTAATGTTTAAACATCTTAACATAAATTGAACATCAAAACGCTTTGATTTAGCCGCTTTAGAAAACTATAAGGATTTTCTTCCTGTTATTTTTACAGGTTCTCAATTAAAATAGAATAGAACGCATATCAACAACACATGTTATTGATTTCATTCTGATATATACAATGTACATACATACCGTTTTAAGTGATGGCCTTGAAGAAAAAGTATTCCTCTGCATTTATTGTTGATGAAAAGACAATCTTACTTGTTGTTTACATTGCTATGTATGTACTTTGGAGTGTGGTTGTGAGAGACAGAAAGAACAGAAACAGAAGATGCAATATCGATGCGTCACTATGCTTCCATTTGCCATAAAAGAGGTGTAGTATCGGTTTGGAGGACACGGCCCGTTTAGAAGCACTGGAAATGAAGAGGGTATTTAATTATGAACATATGTAGTAATTAGCATAGGCAAATGGGCAGGACTGTCCTTTGGAAAGGGATTGCGACCCGACGTTAGGTTGAAAGGGGAGTGTTTAACGTTTGTGCGTGAGCAAGTTCACACATACACTCCGGGGCAATTTGCTATTCGATGTTTTAGGTCGTTACGGTTTGCTGGTGTTGCATGCACATGATCTCAACTTTGCCGAACGAACTTTGCCCGTAGCTGACGCATGCAAAATAGCCGCTGGCTGTTGAAGAACAATGCAACGGATTTAGGTGTAATCATCACGGGCGTGCGTGTTGTTTTCAGATTTTCAATTATATTTATCTTTTAAATTCATTTACCAAATGGCCAAAGGCGTGTTCATGTGTGAGTTTTGCTGATTCAAGCCGGTGATATGGGTTTCCTAAAAATGATTAACTAACACAACGCCAGTTTGCTGTATAGTGTTTCATTCATTTTGTTAGATTTCTTTAAAATTTTAATTAGTCATTAATGTCAGTAAAGTAAGCAAGCGAGGTCTGTAGAGTTTTAAACAAGTGGTTTACATATATTTATTCTGTTCGTGTTCCAGGCTCGATAATGTTTCACGTGCGCCGCCGACCCGCGGATTCGCAGCCGCGAAGGCGAAAAAAGAAACCGCTGGGCGTATCCAATGGTGGCAACAACATCGGTGGCGACCGAGAAGGCCCGATGCTGATCGAGATCACGCACAGCGGCGATGGTGGACGGCGCGTGAAGTTGGGTAGCGAACCGATCGAGGTCGGGTCGGCCAACACCAATGCCCTGCAGCTGTTCGGTCCCTCCATACAGGCACGCCACTGCCTTATATCGATGCACGATGGTGTCTGCACCGTAACACCCCTGCACGCCGACGGTACGACATTTGTCAACGGCCACCATATTCAGCAGCCGACGATACTGCACGTGAGTATAATCTTTTATAACAGTGGTCAACGATTTAACGCAAACAAACGCGAAACCATGTATACAAAATTAAATGGGAAAATGGTTTTGAATGGGATTTTACATACACATTACGCTTCCTGTGCGTCACGGAAATGTAAAATATATTCTCAATAATTTCTCACAGATTAATAATTTTGTAACAATTTGCTATTATATAACTACATATAACTGTGTGAAAGCTTTCGACATTTTTTGAGTAGCAAGAATTTTCGAACATCTATATATGCGCGTGAATATCCAGGCAAATTAAATGCGTGAGCTGTCGTTCAAGCTGATTTCCCGCACGTGAATGCGCATCAACGATATAATTTACATTAAACATCATCACACAAAATCCTTCTCATCGTATCTTTTTCTCCCAACTCCGTGTCAGTTGATCTGCAGATCGGTACAAGAATAAATCATTGATGAAATGGATGAACCAAAAACGGGATGTGCCCCTTCCGTAACGTAACACACGGCGGGAAACGTTCGCCCTGCTCAGTGATAGGTTGTGTTGGAGCACTTGAAGGAAGATTAGTCTGGCAGTTTCGTTCACTAATCCTACCTTTTCGCTTGCTATTAACCAAACCGTGAACGACGGTTGCAGTGTGATCAAATACGAAATATTCACGCTTCCTATCCTCCTCCGGTCGGCTCCAGCACGATTGGATTGTTGGAAATTGTTCGATTGGTTGGAAGATTATCTATTGCTTAAGCGGATCTCACAGCATGTGGGACCAGGAGTTTCTGTAGCAGAAAGCGCGTTACGCGAATGGTAACGTCTCGCAACCTTTGTTCCACGAACGGTAGTTGAAAGGGATTACCTTTCTTCTTCTTCGGTTTATTCTGATCCGGAGCGCCTGAAGACTTAACCGATTGAATATTCCATGGCCGGTGCTCCCGTCACTCGAAAGCGTCTACCATACGATGTGCGAACTGGGAGAAAAAAAAAACTTGATTCAATCCAAACTGGCAGTGTGTTGATGTTGGTTTACCTTCTCACGTTGAATCTTCCATCCTTCCATCCTCTACCGGTCGAAGGGAGACGGACCGGTTGTAATCTTCTACCAGCGTTATAATAATTTATATCGATGATTATGGTGTGTTTGGTAACCAATGATGAAGAATACGATGGGTATTCTCCCTTTCGTGTGTTACTCAAAACTCAATCGAGGTTTCGAGGTTCTCCTCGAGGTTTTCCTACCGGTGTGTGCTAGTGCATACGAAATTACGACATGGGCGATCAAAGGTGAATACATTCAAACACATTTTCAATATGCTAAGTTGAGGGCTACAGAAAAAAATATACCTATGCATGGTGTCGGTTTTGATTGAGTTATATCCTATCCGTATATATTATTCAAACAAACCCCAAATCCGTGTTGGGTAAGTATGTTATTGATGATTAAATTTCTACGTACCCTTCGTTATGCCCAGGAGTAGCGGGAGTAACGCTTTGATACAGAAATAGAAAACATTGACCTAATTTCTTTGCACATTTCGCTAGCTCATCCTCTGCTAGTAGCGTGCACCCAGCGCAGCAGCTGGTGTGATATAGATTTCGATGCACTATTTTTAAACAAGCATGATTTGAAAGACAAAATGTGGCAGTGGGATGTGCCACCCAAAGTGCAGGGAGAACAGAGTTTATCGTATGGTTTCCTGATGTTTTCATCCACATCCGTACCACGTTAGGTTTTTTTCACTTCAGATCCGACGATTCGGATGGCATTCGACTGTCTGTAGTAGTTCAAGGGGCAATATGGATTCACAGTTTCTAGTGTTTCCAGCACTACCCTAAAATAATACGTGTGTTATTCCAGGAATAGTTGGAAGCTATGTGAAATAAAATGGACTAACCAATAGCTAATGCATTTAATAAATCTGGTTTCGTTTAAATTTTTTAATAATACGTTTAATATAACTCAAATAT
>JXXB01033676.1:0-10064 GCA_000956275.1 Anopheles koliensis | reverse complement strand
GTGCGGTTTTCAAAGCGACGTCCGCTTTTGTTTCGTGCAAACAAGATCAAACGTTTTTGTGCGGTTTCCCGGGAAACCGGAACCCTTCGCGGGAAACCGGCGAGCGCTAGCGATAAGAGAAAATCGGTTTCGTCCCCCGGTGCTGGGAACCAAATCCCCGGTGCGTTAATCTGTGGTATCCGAACAATTTCGAGTGAAAAGCGTCTGCACGTCACGGCACCATGGTGGCAGGTGGACGAAAATTAATCCGCTTCCAGCAACGAATGCTGCTGCTCATCATCCTGGCCGTGACGGTCGGACGGGCGCACGCGGAGGGCGGTCTGTTTGACAACTTTATCTCGCAGCTTATGACGACGGCTGCTACGGCACAAAACTTCCTCGAGGAAGCGTACGATCAGCGGCAGGGTCGTGGCACGGAACCACCTCCACCACTATCCTCCTCTTCGGATGCAACTGCTCCCGTGGTCATTCCGATCGGCGGTGTCGCGGAGATGTTGGAACACCCGACCGCATCACCCACTGCGGCCACCTCAACGACAGGCGCCGGAACAAGCACGTCCAGCTCGTCCACGACGCAAGGTACCCGCGCTCCGCTGCCGTTCTGGAATCCGTTCGTTTGGCTGCGACCGAAAGAGCCCAGCATTCCGTACAATCCGGACACAGATCTCAGTACGGTGAGTCATAGCCGAAAAAAAAATCACTTAAAAAATAAGTGAAAAGAGAGGAAAAAAGCCCTCCGCAAGACACACCATTTGGCGCCATTTAATCGTCGTTCAAGTTATGGCATCATTACTACGACTTAATGATGAAACTAAAAGACGAAAAAGCTTTCAGCACAGCTGCATACTATAACATTAGTCCGATGCTTATCTCCTGGCTAGAACGTATCGGCTGTTTACTGTTCTTTGCCACCAGCGTTGTTTTGGAACACATTTCCCGGGTCACAACCAGTGCTGCGAAAGTGATTCATCGATCGTTGCCTGTAATCATTAGCATATGATTCATTTAACTTCGATGAAATTAGATTACTCATGTCGAAAAAAAAACAGAAACACAATACCAGTACTGCTATTACACTCGGGGAAGCAACCGACGCGACCGGTAATCCAGATTGGTGCCCGCAAATCTTAATCCAATTTGGGCTCGCTCGTGGAAGGACGCTAATTTTGTGCCGTTGGTACGACACAGCCGACATCGCTCGAACCCTCTGCGATCCGATATGTGGCTTTAATTTAATTGCTCTAATAATCATGACAACATCACTGCCGTGGCTCCAACGCCATGGGAAGGGAAACCGGCCTGGTACTACAAAAAACGACGACCACTAGCCAGGGGAAGGCACTCAGAAGACGCTTGCTAAAACAGATCACTAATTTCGATGGCTCCCAAGCAAGTGGCGGTAAGGAAACTGGGTTACGTATTAACGCTCGTCCACCCAAACCACGCGCTGACCGAATCGGTGGCTAATTCGTAGCAGGGGAAGAGAAAGCCCGAGATGCATATCGCTGCGATTGAGTGATGATAGCGCTGGCGCCATAATTTACACTCTTTAATCCCGCGGTAGGTCTTTACGGGAACCGATACCGGCTCGCTGAATAATGCATGGAACGGTTCTGGACGGTTCAGAAACTAGAATCGTTTGGCGACGTTCGATCGGTGGAGCGAAAATTAATGGACATCATTGCTGACAAATAAATACCGCCGCCGTACGAGTGTACCGGACATAATGCTCGGTGTTTTGTAGCGGTGTGGTGCTCCTTTTTGCCGTAGCTATAAAAATAGCATCCACAATTGTATCGGTACAGCTTTTTTTGTTTGCCATCGAATGCAAACGGGTGGGACGAATGGGTGGCAAATGTAAGCAAGGGCGACTAAATTCCCCGAGTGCACCACCGGGATTGGTTCGTGTGTCGCGTAGGTGGCCTCGTTGGGTTATCATAAAACGGAAACACCAACACCCCACGCCCGCGCGGTGGTCCACGCACGTGGTCAGTGAAGGAAGTTGCAGTTTGAAAAATGGTAGGAAAAGGACATAACGAAGGAAAAGGTCACGGCACAGAGGACAACTACACAAAGCCATTACGGGGAGGGGACAGGCGGATCGGGAAAAGGGACACAATGGGAAAAGTTGCTGCACATCATGATCCTCTACCCTCTTCCACGTCCCCCTCCTGCGGGCCGTTGATGGGTTCGTTTGATGAAGCGCTCTTTTGCTATCTTCTAAAGAATGAAGCCACTTTTTTAAAGCACACTTTCGCTCGTACACTACGGATTTATGTCTAACCTATCGACCTAAATGATTGTAGAGTTGAATAATGCACAACTTCTGCTACGCCTTCCACCACCGGACAGGAGGGTGGCTGTCTTCTTTCCTCCTCGTCACCTCGCCCCGTTGCTTGCGCCCGTTCAAACATCAACGGAGACCACGTCACGCTTCTGTCTGTGGCGGTCCGTCCGTATTTGCGTGTTTAGAAAACCAACAGAACGTATCGCAGGCTTGGCCGAACCGAGCCTGGCTGGGCTGGGCTAAAACAAGCCCAATCATGGTGGTCCGGAAATTGGACCAATAAATTACGGTTCTTTACCAGAGGCGCTACACCACCATGCGCACACCGGGCTGTAGCGAATTCGAAAAACGAGGACACTCAATTATGAAATGCTCTGGCTGTCGTCGTCGTACGCGACGGGAAAGGATGGTTGTTGCATTTGGAGTGGTTTAAACCGGCTTTGCCTTTTGTACTACGGTGTCGGTGAAGGACCTGCAAGGACTGCAAACGATACAGCTCTTGATGGCTTTAGAGTAAATTGGGCCGATTGTGTGATGTATGCACACCAATACAGATACGCTCTATATCTGGGATGTCCCTCGGCCATGCCTCGCCGTTCATGCCACCTCGGAACTCCCGGCGATGGAATGGGAGCGAACCACTGTGTACACAGAAATCATCATCGCGACCGTTCGTGACGCGCTAATGGAAAGGACGAAAGGCGTTAGTTCTGTTTTTTTTTGTTTTTTTTTTCATTCACACACTTTCAACCAAGAAATGGCGTGCACGTTCGTCGGTTTGGTTCGTGTTGCGAGGAAAGGGTCGTAGTTAAAATAATGGACCGTTTGCATGCACCGCAACGGCTGGCTGGGTGTACAAGGTTGTGTGTGTCCTTTTCCTGTTGTAAGACAAGCCAAGGACGGTGACGCCTTACACGATGTATACAACCTTTTCCTGGTGGTTTGGAGGTCACCTGGCATGGGACCGTCATGCGTGCCTGAGCTTTAAAATGTTTGTTTGTGTGTCCAGAAGGCTGCACTACTGGAAATGGGATTAAATTTGTTATTGAAAAGTGTACTTAAATATGAAATATAATGTTGTTTAGCTACTATTGTTACTATATTCAAAGTTTGTTTGCATAAGTAACTTTAAATTGACAGAAAAATAGCCAGAAAATGTCATGAGGATGTCCAAACGGATACCTGGATGGATTTGATTTGTTAACAGTAAAGTAAAATAGGTTAAATTTACCCACATTTGACAGCATATGGAACAATTCACACCAACCAACGTGTCAGCATTATCTCCCAACCATCTGGGCCATTTGTGACCCATCAGTCACCCATCGCCATCACATGCGGGTCATGAAATCAATCCAGCACTAATGCGACCATCCACCGCTCTTACATTTGCAGCCGGAAATCGCGGTCCGCCATGGCTATCAGGCCGAATCGCACACACTCAAAACGGCCGACGGCTATCTGCTGACGCTGCACCGGCTGCCCTGCGGACGCATCGGCTGTCCCGCCCAGGGTGGCAAGGGAACCGGCCAGCCCGTATTTCTGCAGCACGGTCTACTGTCCAGCTCGGCCGACTGGCTGCTGAGCGGGCCGGACAAAGCGCTGGCGTTCATTTTGGCCGACGCGGGTTACGACGTGTGGTTGGGAAATGCCCGTGGCAATACGTATTCCCGCAAGCACGTCAGCTTCAGCAGCGATGAGACGGCGTTCTGGGACTTTAGCTGGCACGAAATGGCCATGTACGACATACCGGCGGAGATCGACTATCTGTACAACATTCGTGGTAAGTAGTAGGAGGAGTAGAAAGAGTGCAGGGGGGAGATGGGGTGCAATTAGAACCGATTAACAAATCTGTCCCCGTCGCTATCGTGCGCAGCTCAGGAACGGAACGATACGACGCGCAATCTGCTGTACGTGGGACATTCGATGGGCACGACGATGATCTTCGCCCTGCTGGCTAGCCGTCCGGAGTACAACGAACGCTTGGAGGCGGTATTTGCGCTTGCTCCGGTTGCCTTTATGGGTCACGTGAAGAGTCCGATCCGGTTGCTGGCACCCTTTTCGCACGACATCGAGGTAAGAAATCGTATCGCACCGCATGACCGTCTACCTTGCCCAAATGGAGCGTTCAAAATTGGCGTACGCTGTACCGTTTACTACGCGTTCCTAGAGTCACCAAAAGATGCTTCATTCCCAGTACTTCATTTCGTTTCATTTCTGGCGTTTGTTTTTGTTTCTTCATTTCTTCGGTACATGTGTATGGGTGTGTCGTTTTTGTCGTTTCTCCACCATATTATCCTTGCCATCGTGCCCGACGACCCCCAACCGTATCCGGTCGTCGTATCAGTAGATACCGCTAAACTATTTCGATAACCTTCGTGTTCCCCATTGGGTAGATGGTCTCGCGAATGATATTCTCAAGCGACTCTCGTTACGACTGCTGGTGAGTTCTGGTGTTCGCGGGTGCACACGCAGCGAACCGTGTTGTAGCGTGAACATGCTCATTATTACATTCCTCCTCTCACCGGTGGCCGTTCCTTTTTCCTTTTTCTCGGTGTGAAAAGACTTGCTGTGGGTTTGGTTTGGTGGAACCGGATGGACATCCGGTTGAGTGTGTGTATGTTCTGCGTCCTATCTGTCTTCTTTCGGGTTGGTTTTATGCGGTTTTTTTCTTCATCCAAGGATACTGGGACGCATATTTGAAATGGAGACTATTTGGTTTTCCGCTATCCGCTCTATCATTAAGCTAAAGCACACGAAGCTAATCCTATGTTTTGCTTGGGTTTGTCTTTTTTATCTGAACTTTATTTATCGGATTTTTTGTAAAGTAAACTGATGTTTCATAAGCCACAGAATTTATTTACGGACGTAACATTATGTAAATAGTTCAAACGCACCATTCTCGCTTGGAACTGTGGATTAATGCTGGATTAATTACTTTCAAATTAACTTCACTGCAACGCGGAGTCACAAGTGTGACTAGTTTCATGCAATATCTTGTACATTATTTTTTACAAAAAGTTTGCCTTTATGATTCGTAAAAAAGCTAATCACTCTTCAACTTTCTAATTTATAATATCCCGTTTTCATTGCACACAGATGATACTAAAATTCTTCGGCGGCAACGAGTTTATGCCGCAGAACAAAATCATTCGCTATCTCGCCAAGTACGGTTGTGAACTGACCGAGGCGGAGAAGTACATCTGCGAGAACACGGTGTTCGTGTTGTGCGGTTTCGATAAGGAGCAGTACAACGCCACGCTGATGCCAGTCATATTCGGTCACACACCGGCCGGAACTTCGACCAAAACGGTCGTGCACTATGCGCAGGAGATTCACAACGAGGGCAACTTTCAGCTGTTTGATTATGGCGAGAGTGAAAATCAACGTCGCTACGGGCGGACGACGCCACCGGGTTACAATTTGGAAAACATATCGACTCCCATAGCGCTGTTCTACGCGAATAACGACTGGTTGGCGGGTCCGAAGGATGTGGCCAATTTGTTCGATCAGCTGCATCGCACATCGATCGGTATGTTCAAGATACCGAACGATAACTTCAACCACGTTGACTTCCTTTGGGGTAACGACGCACCGGAGGTTGTCTACAAGCAGCTGCTGATGCTGATGCAACGATACAAATAATCTAAACCAGGCCATAACTTGCTACAGTGGGACGGAAAATGTTTCTCCGTAGAGAATCGTGTGAGCGAAACGATGACTGCATTTTCATGTTGAAAATTGATATTATTAACGCATTCAATAAACTGTGTGTTATATGTACAAATATAAACGTGTAGTCCGTTTTGTTATGGAAGAGCTTTAAATTTCCAGTAATATTGTTGTTAACAACAAAATCAATTGTTATACCAGTTTTCATGATGTATGTATGAACCTTGAAATGATGTACCTCGAACAATGTCAAATTGTTTATAGTCGGAGATTGAATACCGCTAGCGTACATTCGCTCTGAACTGACAGGAAACTCATGCAGTCGATCACTCAACCCTACTTCATCAACGTATCGCCGGCTCTTAAAGTTGTTGCAAATCATTCGTCAAAACGCGTGAAACGAAAAAATATAATAAAAATCATCTCACTGCTCGCACCGTGTTTCGCATATTTTTGTTGTTAAACTAAAGTAAACGATTTTGGTGCTCGAGAATGTCGAACGCAAACGTTGCAAGCTACCTGGCGGAACAGAAGAAAACCACCGATAAAGAGCTAGCTGCCGAATGGACGGTTCTGGAGGAATTGTACAATGAAAAGTAAGCATCCGCGAAGCAAGCAAAGGAAAACAAACGTTGTTTCCATTTTTCATATAATCTACAAAGTACACAAATAATTGTCTTCCCATTTTCCGTGCAGGTTGTGGAACGAGCTTACCATAAAATTGGACACATTCGTCAAGCATCCAGCGCTACAGAATGAGGAAGCGCTTCTTGCGCTGTACCACAATTTCATCGCTTCCTTCGAAACCAAGTACGTGGTCATCCTGTATGTTTTAGCCAGTGACATAAATCATTATTTTCCTGTTGCTTTCCATTCAGAATCAACCCCTACGGTTTGGTGGAAATTCTGACCGTAGTTATATCGTACCTTTCGGATAAGAAGGAAGCGATCGCATTCCTCGAGAAGCTGAAGGACAAGGTGAAAATTTGTGACCAAGCAGTATGGATGTGCAAAGTACTGCAGGGACAGATTCACCTCGAACATCTGAATCAGCTGGATGAGACGAAAAAAATCATCGAAGATCTGAAGGACATCCTGGAAGAGGCGGGCAATGTGACCCCGGTGCATGGTAAATACTACATGCTTGCGGCCAACTACTACCGGTACGTGTCAACTCGAAACGATGAGTGGTATTAGCCAAAAGTGCGTTGACAGTAATGGTGCTCATGTTTGTTTCTCCCCTGGTCGACTTACAGCTTGGTCGGACAGCATAGCGATTACTACAGATGTGGCCTTCAGTTTCTGGGCTGCTCCATCGATACCTACCCGAAGGATCAATGGGCACAGCAAGCTTTCTGTCTAGGGTTGGCCGCACTGCTCGGCGAAGGCATCTACAACATCGGTGAATTGCTTGCTCATCCGATTCTGGAGTCTCTCAATGGCACGGAAAATGAATGGCTTGTGGAGCTGTTGCGTGCATTCAACTCCGGCGATATCGTCAAGTTTGAGGAGATGAAACCGAAATGGAGCGCGATCGCCGATCTGGCCGCACAGGAGGTGAAACTGCGACAGAAGATTTCGCTCCTCTGCCTGATGGAGATGACGTTCAAGAGGCCGGCCAACAAACGCACCATCACGTTCGATGAGATCTCAAAGGAAGCCAAGCTGCCCATCAAGGAAGTTGAGATTCTCATCATGAAGGCTTTGGCACAGGGGCTGGTGAAAGGAGCGATCGATGAGGTGGCTGGTGTTGTGAACATGACCTGGGTGCAGCCACGTGTGCTCGATCGTAAGCAGGTTGCCGGAATGGCCTCCACGCTCGACACTTGGATGTCTTCGATCACCTCCATGGAGCAGCTGATCGAAAGCCGGGCCAGTGAAATTCTCACCAACTAAGCCCGCCGCCCGTGTAACAGCACTCTTTTGTTCAAGCTGAAGTTTACACTTAAATAAATCAATAAGACTCTATATTTCATTAAAACATAAAACAATTTGTAGTCAACTATTGTAGCGCGTTTCAGTGTTTTCTTAAAACTAGCGAGTAGGAGGTGGGCCGCGCGGCTGGCCTCGCACAAGTGCACGTTACACGTCCTTTTGTTTCTGTCTCTCTTTTTCTCTCTTCATGCACGAACAAAAACGTTTCCAAAAGCGTGACAGTAATGCGAAAAGTTAAATGGTTTTCAAAAGCGATATCTTCGAGGCCCGTACCGCAGGACACGAGATCCTCAGATGTGCAAACAGCGGAGTTTCGTATCGGGCACACGTGATGTGTACTCGAACGTGACGTGCCGTCGCACTTCCTCGTGCGTATCGCGCCGGATCCGGTGGGGTGTAACCGTACCGATCAACAGCAGTTCGAGGTTAATGTTCGCTTCCGCCACGAACCGACGCACAAGCCCCTCGAGCTCGAACAAATGCTCGTCGCACGCGCCCGGCAGCTCATCCCGCATGAACATGGCCAACCGGACCAGATACTCGACGTTGTGGCCACTGGGTCCGCGGCATTCGACGATTTGACGCGCGGTTACCAGCAGCGGCTCCTCGCCGATCCAGTGTTCGTTTTTGGGCGTTGCAATGTACACGAGTGCCGGGAATGCTTCACCACTGATGCCGGACTGTTCGCTGGCGATGCGGGGGTAGAATTTGATGTACTCCGTCACGTACCCGCCGAGACTGCATTCGCGCTGCTGAAGATAGTCCAGCGCGTGGGTTCCGGTCACCCTAAATGCACAACCCCATGTAATACCCTGGAAAGAGCGAGAGAGAGAATGAATTCGGTACGAATCTATATTTAACACGCGCGAGAGTGGCGACTGTTGTAAGGTTCTGTTTAACGTATCGCTAGAACACAAACATGTTGTACTTTCTATATAAGCATTTATGTCTGCCTTGGATCCATTACGGAGAGGCTGTGCCTGCAGTTCTATCTAGCTCAACTCTCGTGGTTCCATACGAGTTTATCATAACTCCTAACAAATACCATGGGGAAAGTCCCCGGGTCACAGACAGAAAGTGTCAGGACTTGATTGGTCCCACTTGCACGCAGTCAGAAGTGAAGATACGCTCTTCGCTTAGACAGGGTGCAAAATCGCCAGACGTAAACCTATAGTGATGTTGAGAATCATTGGGATCTGTGAAGAGAGGGGTCTTCCTCGCTCTTCCCCATCTCGCTTACACAATGGGGCTCACTCAGAGAGAACTGCTCCTCTTCCTTTTTGTTGCTGTCTGCTCTTGAAACTACCATCTCTTTTACTCCTTGTTTTTACTTTGATCTTATCACTCGTTCAAACAAAACAAATGTTAGTCGATGGTTTTTCAGTTTGTAAAGAACATTCTTTTTGATAGTTTCATCCTTTGTTGCCTTTACTGATTTATCTAGAAAATTTTATGTTTTAAAGCATGAAATAAAAAATTGGCATAAAAATCGTATCAACAAAATTATCAAGCATAAAATAACCCTCTTCTTCTTTCTTCTTCTAATGAAGATTATTGAAAACTTTTGACCAATTGCTCAAAGAATTTTTGTCAGTAAACAGACAACAATTGTAAGCAGTAATCCGAAGGAAACTATTACTGCAGCAATACGAAGCACTGTTGTTCTGCATGAAAGCAGGGACCATTTCTTCCCTTTTCTCGTGGTGTCAAGTCACTAAAGTATCACGTATCGCACACCTCCGTAATTCAATCGCATTCACATTTAGCACCTGCACTGTTCTAAAGCAAGTATCGTAATATTTGTGTGTGGATCAGTAAACTTGCTCGTCCGATCTACAAATACACTGCTTGAACTTACCTCTTTGTCCTCGATTAAGGTGGCCACGCGACCCGGCTAGTGCGCGCGCGACAGCACGGACAGCATCACGGAACAGCGAGTAAACAAAAAGAGAAGAAGAAAAAGAAACGGAAACCGTACATTAGACACTTGGCAATGGTCTGCGCACCGGGGTGGCGATGTGCCCATCGGAGCGAAGAGTATGCGTGTAACTATCCACTGTAAACTGTAGGAAAAAGGGAGTTAAAACAATGAGGTAGGTGATTGAAGCTAGGAATCGAATAGTGCTCCGCTGACGCACATGGATGGCTCCGATGAATCACAACTTCGGAT
>JXXB01033662.1:0-15524 GCA_000956275.1 Anopheles koliensis | reverse complement strand
TTGCGTTCCAACGTAAGGAAAATTTCCATCGCAGAGGAAGGTTGAAATAAGTTCGTTATTTAGAATACGCAGTAAAAATGCATCTTTATAAGGAACACCATCCCTAAGAAAAAAGGGTTCATACTAATTATCCTAAAAAATAAAGTATAAATGAAAACAAAAAATTTAATTTAATATTAAAACACTTTTTCCACACTTTAATAAGTAAAGTCATTAATATTAAATGAAACATGAAAGCGATAATTAATCTTCTAATATTCAGTGTATGGGATGGAGGCGCCTAATGCTCACTGTATCGTAGAAGTCTGCCAGCGAAACAATTTGTGCAGAAGATGGTGCTTAATTTTCTTTATCACCTCAAAACATATTCTATCCACTCCAGCCACGGCAATGTGGCCCCTTTAATCGTTCCGTGCAATGTGGCAACATTCATCAACTCACCCCAAAGTTGTTAATCGAACGGACGTGTCATTTCCTGCTCCCGGTTCCGGTCAAAGCTTTGCAAAAGTAAAGCCCTGTTTACTTTTCCCAGTGCTACGGTGGCTACACAGGATGCCGAATGCAACCACAAACACACAAACACACACATTGCACATTGCATGCATGCGTTGACGTCGTGCTCTACTTAATGTATGTGGAAAGGGAGGATGGATTGCGACGTTATTGCGCAGAAACAATCCCTCCTCGGAATATGGGTTTCGTTCGGGACTTTGGTACTTTGTTTGTCCAGTAGCAAAGAAGGGACTGGACTGGGAAGGGTTCAAGAAATCCCTGGTTTGTTTCTGCACACACACGTGCAATGCCATGTATATGTGGGTGTTAGTATAAAAACTGTATCCAGGTGGCGATGTGGTGCTTTGTGGTTCGGGGTATGCTCTGAGCTAATGCAGGAGGAACGAACGAGCTGCATCATCCGAACAACACGAACACTTAACCGAAAATTCCTTAATCATGCACACATACACCTCACACAAGTGATGGGTTTCCATGAGCAAAAGCTTCCTCTTCCTTGGGCGACAAAATTCCCGGTCTAAAAGAGTGTCGTAGTGTTTGTGACATGGTATGGAAAAGCTTACCAAAAGCAAAGGCTTCGGCGTGTACCGCGCGCGCACACCATGCTGGTATGCTGATACGGAATCTTTCTGGAAGTTTGTGCTCTTACTGCTGGTGACTGGTGTTATGTGTTGTTGGATGGTAGCTGGGGCTTGCGCACAACATTCTCTTGCCATCGGACAGGGGCACGATTGTAAGTGTATTGCTATAACGCTGTCCCTACCCCCGTGTATTATACATGCTACTGTAGCCGCAACTGCTCTGGTATTACCACCACCACCACCAACACCGTCATGCGCTGGAGGGAAACGATCGATATTTTCCAACCACCTCGTTGTTCTTCAAACAAACCCACCGCCCGCCCACCGCACCCTAACCCAAAAACACACTGTTGCTTCGTTAGAACGTGATGGCGGCGAACGATGGCTCCCAGTAGCCATACCGCCACAATCAGCTAACCTTTTCCCAGCCCCGAACAAGCGTCCGAAAGAGAACCATTCTCACATTTAAACTACCGAACATCAATTTCGAAGCGCTTACTATGTCCACATGCACGGAACGCGATAATGAGACGGAAATCGGCAGAGTTTTAATATGCAAAACGCAAGAGGAGCTCACACATCTTTGCACTCCGTTCTATACGCTCACAAACTACCGTCCTGGGCCACATACATGATATGCTATGTTTGCGTGTGTGCCGCGTAACAAACTAGGGCGGTGGCTTAGACCTATTTTCCATTAACATCCGTTTCTAATTAAGCCAATGAAATGATTACTATACAACTACTGCAATGTAAGCTGTAGAAACGAAAGGCAACTCAATCATATAAAATACTCCTTACGTCCAAAGTTGTTAAAATTAAGGGACTTAGGAGGTATTAATGATTTTTTTATGTATTTCCCACGAAATAAAGTGCTTTGCTTCAATTTGTTCTCCATTTTGGCATATTATTAATTAGCTCATTAAATTTGAAGCAACATTAATGTTTCAATATCACCGTGGACTTTTAAAAGATTGGCATGTTATTAACTTTTGTCATAAAAAATAACCAAAACAGTACCTTAAAATTTGCTTTAATACATAATGATTCACGTTTTGCCTAGTACCGATCTTAGCGACCGAAGATATTGCAAGATATTCATTACACAAATCAACGGTGTTCGAATTGAATAAGAACTCAGTAAGTAGTCGAATAAGGGTGAGGCAGGGAGTGGGTAGGAGTGATTGGCCGGTATAATGTATTATAATCACCTCGGTCCCCAAGGCAAAAAGAGGGCCGATTATAATGATATTCTCATTAGGATATGGACCAAGGACAATTATTTCGAAGGTAACGCGGCTCGCATTCCGCTTCCTCCCTCTTCTCATCCTTGTGCTGATGGTAGAATTATTCATACGACCCATTTTGATTCGTAAATCAACTTTTCGAACACCCGGTGGTACACCAACGTTCAGCAAAGTCATCATCTTTAATGATGCAATTATTTATTATTTAACCAACTCCAACTTTACTAGCAGCAAAGTTAATAAAAGTTTTTACAAAATTTTTTTTCGGGCATATAAAATCTATTAAAACAAAAGTATAATCGATACAATGCTTCCACTTAAAATACTATCTTTATATGCTGCACAAGCAACAGCTCTACTCACATTTTAAAAAGCATAACTTTTCATCATGTGTAATATGAAACTGATATATAATTCATTAAAAGAAGTTATTTTCTTTTCTGCTTCCCGAAGCCTTTTCTCCACATCGGAAAGTAACTTTGAAAATTGCCTAAGGCTTAGAAATTGTGCTTCTGCTGCTTGCTACCTTACCTACAGTAATTTCTTCATAGCTTATCGATGCGGTTCTTCATACCCAAACTTCTTTCATAGTCATTTCAATCAGCATATGAAAGCTCCGCTGCGAACGATATACTGGTGCCCTTTATTACATAGTCAAGAATTTTACTCCTTTTACGTATGATCTCATTTCCTTCCCACACGTATATTTGTGCTTCGTTCGGGTAGAACCAATTCATGTGCTCCTACTACCTTCTGACGGTAGAGAGAGTAATACAATTTGATCCGGCAAGTGAAAGTGACGTTGCAAATAACATAACCCTAACACAGGAATAGGACACCACTTCACTTCCAACCATTCCCTCCTCACCGTGCACCCTCTTCAAAATCCAATTAATGAGAGGCTTTTTATGTTCGTTTAGACATTTTGCTTTGCCTACCGCTTTGCCCAGCGGTGTTAGATGTTCTCCAAAAATTGTATTTCTACAGCAACACAGATCGATAGTTTCCTAAGCTTAATTTCGTTAAGTTTACCCACCCGTTACAACTAAGGGAAGGCAACGAGTGAAAAAAAACGGAAGTTACAGCGAAATAATCGCCCCCTGTCAGTTCCGGACGGAACTTGCGCAATTCCCGGACCACGGGTAAACATTATACCCCCATCCCTTCTTCCCCCTCCCCCCTCCACATCTTTTTAATAGAAGCTTTTGGGTAATGTACCTTACGAAGTCACAAAAATCAGAAGCTTTACCACCAGGTGACCTTTTGCTGCGACGGATCTCTTCTGTCGAAACAGAACCCAAATAATAGTCCGACATCTAACGACGACAAGCGGCCAACCACCCCACCCCACCACACCTTATCGAAGGTCACAATCAAAATCAACATCATCATGGTCACCAACACCCCTCCCCTCCTCCAGCATTGTTCCCGTCTTGCCAGGTACTTCAACTTCTTCCACATCCATCTATCGGCTAAATACCTACACCGAAAACTTTACTACACAGGTTGGCCAGGTGTTCAAGAATGGCAGCGGGCGGCTTTCGCCATCATTCCATCAACAACAGCAGCAGCTCGTAGGAATATAATTCGAATCTGATTGCGAAACCGTTCAGGGTGGTGATTAATGCGCCGATCGCGTGTGCATGCAATGTGATGCGCCAATCAACACACTGAAACTTTTATTGTAGAGAAGAAGAGCGGGGCAAAAGATTTTTCATCGCTGACCAAAAATCGATATGCTCACTCTGAACGTGTCGTGAACAGACGCGCACGTATGTTATGCTACTATTGAGTTTTTGGACGGCTAACAAACGGCCACACTTCTTCAAAGTCAATGCGAAAATTTCCCCATAACAATGCATGATTCAGCGGGACCAAGTTTTAATGTATAGCTTCTTTTTGAGTTTCATACGCCTTTGATGAATAATTATTCTTTGAAAAGTGTGAATCACTAATTCTCAAACGTAAATGCTATTAATATAGTTAGCACAATGGAAAGGGCGTAGATTGTACCATGATCTCATATAGCAGCGATTGCATCAATGATGCAAAGTATGATCACACTTCCATCAACCGTACAAGTCGCTCGACTGCAGGATCATCCGTGTCGTCGAGGTTCGAGGTGGAACGAGTTCATATGCTCGACTGCCAGAGCAGCAGCATGATGTGCCAAGAATCCGTACACATCTTTCAATAAGAATCGAACGCTGGAAGCTGCCTCTTCCCTCCAGGCGAGAGATACACCAGCGCAAAGTGTCAAGTGAATAAATTACTATTACTCATCCGCAGCATGTCTTTCAATGTATTTAAATTACACGCGAAATTGCGATGCAGCAGCGGATCGTGGAAAGGAATTCTAACGAATGTCCAATTAAATTGCTACTCGTCGTTTTTACTAAAAAAAAGACACACAACTTACCGTCCGCGTCGACTTCGTTGATCATGTCTTGCAGTTCTGCTTCTGTGGGGTTTTGACCTAGCGATCGCATAACGGTGCCTAATTCCTTGGTCGTGATTGTGCCATCTCCGTCCTTGTCGAACAGCGAGAACGCTTCTTTGAATTCAGCGATTTGTTCTTCCGTAAGTTGATCGGCCTGAAGGGAAGTAGAAAAGGAAATTGAAACAAGCATTAGTTGTGCGTTACTATCGTGTTATAGCATACATTTCATGCCGGTGAAGCCGGTGAAGGGCGGCGCGGGTGAGTCGAACACCTGAAGCACGTCACGCCCTGTGTGGCTGTGTCCGAGTAGATCAAAATATTTCTCCCATAATCCATAATTTACGCGTGAAACCTTTCCTTTTTTATTACCAAACGATTGAACATGAACTATCAATCTATCGGCCTGTATACACCGATGTTTTCAGCAGGATGACCTTCCCCTATTCCGCTGGAGTTTGATTAATAGGAACAAATCTATAACAGGTGGCGAAGGGTGGCCGCGTTTCACATCCTGCTCAAGAGATACTTCTTCCGTCTTTGGTGGACTGTTTATAGCCTTCTTTCGTTAGCAGGGGAATGGGAATTTTGTCTTCCCAGCACAAATCGATGAACGACGCGGAACGAAGTGCTTGCAAAACCTTGAACATAAGTAAACGGGGGAGCGGTAGGGGTGCGTGGTAAAATCCGTTGTTTGTTTAACCAACTTAACTGTTGATCATAACAGACTACATTAAAACAAAACAATTTACTCTACGCACTGATTTAAGGGTTCAATCACACACAAAACTCCAAAAACTGGCGCGTACAGATCTCTACCGACAAATCGGAACGTGACCCCTTTTCCTTAGCCATCGCGGGGAGATGTGCAAAATGCCAACGACCATCATATTGCTGTACCGTTACACGTGACAAGTTATTCGAGAATAATTAAACATTATTTATATGCATGTCTCGTGCGTTCCAAAGCATACGACGAAGCACACCAATGCGTTCCACCCAAGACTAAGTTTAGAAAAAGTGGCACAAACAACGCGTTATATCTTATCGCTTTTCAGAGAGAACATTACAATTTTTTAGTATCGGCTTGGTTTAGAAAGAATGAGTCTGCTTTTCGAATAAAATAACTACACCAATCGAAAACTAAAAGCAGGAAGCATGTGATGATCACAGAAAGAGAAAGAGAGAATCACCTGACGGCATTGGTATTTGTCGCTTCATTACTCTCCGCACCAGCACGTCCGTGATCGGACACGTCTTCGTTTACACAAACCCATACACAAACGCACCCATTTTCTCTTGCTCTTCATCAGCCACGGACGGTGTATGTCTCTGCACGAAGCCGCCGGCTTACGAACCGGTCAGTTAGAAGGGGTGAGTATGCTCTCCCTCCTACTATGGACTGACTGTGTAGCGCGCATAGGGCGGCCGCGACCGGCTCATCATTTCACACTTGCTCGGGCCGGTTTTGCCGCAACGCAGAAAAACAGGAACAAGCGAAGGAAGAAGCGGACTCTTGAATCGACTGTGTGATAGCGGCAGCAAAGACGCTAACATTTGCCGCCCCCTGGGAGCACCGGCAAACTTCTTTGGTGACAATTTCCCGTCAAATACCATCGTCGTTGTACGACGGGGCGGCGGAGCATAGGTTGTAATACTATCGATACCAACGACACTCTTGTGACGGTGTGCATCGAGCTCTTCTTGCTTCATTGCAGATTTCTCTCGCGCGCATGAGAGTTCGTCCCTAAAACATTCCGTTTGGAGATTTCTGTTCGGGTTGGTAAGTGTACCATTGAATTGAAAATCCTACGAGTAGACTCAATTATAGTCTATAGAGAATTTTTGTCCCATAAAGCAGAGAATCTTATAACTATTTCTAACAATATACTATTTACAAAACCAAGCACAACTACACCAGAGGAGCAGGCTGTGATTTCAAAACAGTACATGCGTTATCAACTCAAGCTAAACTGCAACTGGCTGTTGTTCCTAATGCAATTTGTTTGCAATTTGCTTCCCGACCACACAATATCTTCCATTATACCGTCCATCTGATTTGCTTCCAGCTTCAACCAATCGACCAGTTGCGTCTGCCTTTGCTAGACACTCGGTGTCAAAACATAACACCCATTAGCAACCTTTTCCCAACACGAAATAACACACACACACACACCACCGTCCGTCATCTTCGTGTTGCTGCCGGTGCATTTTTTGTTCGAGGCGAATTATTTTTTCCACCGCTAATATAACCAACAAAAAAACAACAAGCAACCAACACTGGACGTTCTTGACCTCAGCCAGTGTTGCTCGTGTGATTGCTAGTTTACCGATTTGCTATAAGAATCTGATTCACGCTTGCTCCAAGCGCCTGTGTGGAGGAGAAAAGGGGTTTCGTGTTTTTTGATTCTGTTTTTATTTGTTCACCTTTCCATCTACCTTTGACCGGGGTTTCGAAAAGATTTGTAGAGCAAATTTGGACGTTTGATGAATTGAAAACAACGGAGTGTGTTGCTACTCGCCAAGCATGGCCAACCACGATGTTTCCACAGCACACACCACAAAGTTGACCCCGGCAGTAGCAAAACAAATGCATGCAAGTAGCAAACTGTACCGCAACATCAAAAGCGCGTAAAAAAGCTGGGCCTGAGTCAGAAGCCGAACAATCGGTGCAACAGGGTCTCGGGACTGTACACTCCACTCTACGCTAGGCAGGGTATCAAATGTGTATCTGTGTGGGTATACAACTAAACCTAGCGAGCCGACACACCATGTGCCGGTGAAAATCGAAAATACATTTCTCGAAAACACGGACACCAGTGGGGGAAAAAACATACGAGCGCGCTGGGTCGCGCGGGGCGAGGCGAACTGTTGGAGATGAATGTGCCACAACACTACCAAAACCTACACCAATGATTTGATGTGAGTTGTTCGTGGTGTCCAACCACGGTGATGTACTCGCGCGCTCTCTCGCTCCCTCTCTGGCTCGAGCGCACCCGGAATCTACTACTACTACAACACCGCACCCCGCTACACGCACTCCCTGCTGCTCCCCTCGTTCCCAGTTTTCCCCCCAAACCACACATCAGACGAACGGTGCTCTGCAGAAGGTGTCCCAAAAATAACATTCCAACACATCGTGCCGCCACAAGACAGCACCGGGGCGGCCGCGCGCGCGGTACGCGTTGTTGCTGTTTTGTTGCCACTACACAGTGGCACCGCCGCACACCATACACGATTGCAACAAAAACAAAAACACCGCTCCCGAAAAAACGCATCTGCAGCACAACTGCACCGCACACCACCACAACATGCACGCCCGTCGTCCGTGACCGGGGGAAAATCGGGATGAATTGGATCCCGGCCGCCGGTTTTGCCTGTTTCTCAGGCACTCGGGTTCAGTTCGATGATTCGATGATGACGGTGGTTTGTACGGCGGGTATGGAGGATTCGACAAGTCGTTGCTTCTTCTCCCAAATGCAATTTGCTTGGTGCACAGTGTTGTGCCACGTTGTGAGAAATCAACGAAGCCGAAAGACATAAAAGTTCGTGGTAGTTTCTTCTTGCCTATGCTGCCTGCCTCCCTGCCTTCCTGGCTTTGGTGACTGCGACTGTGTGGGTGAGTAGTGCAGGAATGCCGCGGTTTGCGAATTACTAAAGTAAACTGGATTACAATAATAGTATGGTGGGAGGCAGTATCGTAATCTCGACTTTGATTTTTTCTTGTTGGAAAGGGTTTAGTTTGAGTGCAAAGGTGGATCAAAATTCTAAACAAAATAAAAGATTTTTCAAATATAATTTTAGTCATTTTTTAAATGAAAAAAAATATTCTGTCAATTTATGAGATGGCTTTTGTTTTCAAATATTGTCAAGATGTCTAAAATCGTTATCACAATTTTGACCATTGAAATTATGAAAATGTAATGATGATTTAAAAAAAAATCATAAAATTCTCAATGCATAGCAAACTTTTACAGTTGATACATTAAAACTATCCCGCAAATATTGAGGGAGTTGATTTAATTGCTTATATATTGTCTTTTAAAACAATTAATATAATATTATTATATCATACATGATCTGAAGTTATCAAATAAAATCAAACCTAAAATCAATCGGTTTATTAACTATTTATTAAATTGACGAACCTTTCCATTGTATTAGAAACTTATTAACCACGCGTGATTCATAGGAGTAATCAATGTTATCTACTTTTTGCAATCATTACAGCAAATTTGATTTGCCTAAATTTGTTTAAGTACGTTCTGATGATTGATACGTACTGATGATAAGAATGTTTTTCATGAAGCAGCCATGAAAATGTACGAAATTGTAAAAGATAAATATTGTAAATACCTTAAAAGAAAAATGGCACCTTTTTGTCAGATGCATAATAAAGTTTCGCATTGCACAATTTAATAGTTAATTTAAAACAAAAAAATGCTACCATGTAAGAACACAATTTTGTCTCAATAACTAAAAAAAGATGAAGCAATCGTGAGGTAAATAATACAAAACGTTTAAATTAGTGTGCATTGCGTTGTAGTTCAAGTAAAATTAAGGTGTACCTGTACGATACTCTAACGATGAATTGGGTCACCCCTCAATATCGATCCTGTAACACGAGTGGCAAATTAGAAGCTTCCTGAACCTCCTACTGGACTACCGAAAGACAAGATCAGCTCGAAGCTTAACGGAACACGAATAGTGAACACACGCGCCGCCACTGCAGTCAAAAAGCCGCGTAAGGACAAACCTACCCTTTCCAATGTCCCTGAGCAGAGAACGAACGAGGAGTGTTCATTAGATACTTCTTCATTTCTTCACCATGTTCTAGCCATTCATGGGGAGCCGCGCATGGTGCAATTGATGATACTTATTATACAGTATACGCGTGTAGATACCAAATCAACGAGCCAATCATCAAACAGCGTCAGTCAACTAACTACTGCGCAAGGGAAACATTTTTCCAAAATTCAGGCACACCTGTCGCAATCATCAGCGCTATTCGTACGAGGTAGGACGTGCACGACACACGTCCACAACATTCTATCGCAGTTCTAATTGGATTGGATAGACCCCGAGAGAATGGCTACCGGGTAGGCTTCCCATCACACTACTCCAAAGAGGATGGCGCGATAGTTTTGTGCGTTCAAGCGCTACGCCACGAGAACGATTCGCTTCTGTTAATTGTCTCACCGGGTTTTCTTCGGTTTCTGTGGAGCAGCTCTCGCATCGCGGAGTGGGTGTGTTGGAACCTCTTTGTGTCATGGCGCAGCGTGAGGTAACACTATAATACTTCAGGACGCCCAGTTGTCGCCATCGTGGTAGAGGAGAACCCTCCACATGAAATATGCCATAATTTTAATCCCATTTACACAATTCCACCGTAGGAAGAGAGCAGAAACCCTCATCGAAACCCCTAGGAAGGCTGTCAAAAGGCTTCCCTGGGGAAGATCGTGACAGCAGGATTTGGAAGGTGTCTTAGCAACCGCAACAAAAAATTATGTCAATGATTGTGCTACTGGAATGACATATTTTAAATCCCGTTGCATAACGAATTTCCAATACCTGTTTTGTATTAGAAGTTGCAAATTTCATTTCACATTCGTTTCGTTTCTTTTCGGGATTAAAGTAATGGAATTTAAAGCAAATAAACCAAATGTTGCTTTCATTTTTAGTGGTTCATTGACACTATTAAAGAGGAAGTGATTCGCTATCATTAAGCTATGATGGATAACATATCATCCACTCTCTATCAACATAGACACGAGAGAAATGTTGGTTAGGCTGAAGAGAAACACAATAAAACTGAAGCCTCAATAAACTGTTCATTTACTGTTGGTGGGGACGCGGTCGACGAAGTCCTCACCTTTCCGCTCGGTAACAACTTCTCGTCCAAAAAGGTGGATGTTTCGAAAATTTGATTCAAACGGCCGTAAACGGTCACCAGAGCGCTGATTTGGTACGCGGCGGCGGCGCTTCCCCTTCTAACCTATTTCACATTGAACGTGAGATCATTCCGGTTGTAATTTTTGTTCTCTCTCTCTCTCGCTAGCTCGCTCGCTCGCTTTTTTCACAGTCGTGAGATTTCACCCCTTTGCTTTGGGGGAAGCAGGCGAGCCCCATGCACGAGAGGAATCGTAGCAGCAGTTTCTGCAAAGAAGAGTTGTGCTTGCGCTGCTTGATGCTTCCATCTTCCATTTCTGGGCTTCGAGAATAGCTCCACCTTAACAAGCGAAAAATGGCACCCTTTCATGACGACCATATCGGTATCATTAGGTGATGGTGAGAACTAGCGAAAGCATGAAGCCATGACGATGTTGAGGCAGCCCAATATTCCCCGGAAATGAAAATGCATGCCAGTGGTCAAAGAAAGATGGTCACATTTTTGCAAAATGTGCACACACCACTTGATCGCAGTGAGCAGCGGCGGCAGTGGCGATGACACACACAACACCACCACAACTTTAAAACTCGAGAGCATCGGGTACGGGAACCGCGAGAAAAAACCCGCATTGCGGTAAAACGAGCCGCTGAGCGAAATATGCAAATTTTTACTCGCGCTCTCCTCCTCTCTTGTTCAAGCCAACACACGCACACATGCGCAACTCTGCCCGTGTTCGTGAGCCGTTCCGTGAGACCTGTGCGTGTTTTCTCGTGCGGCTTCGCAATTATCGGCGAAGGGGTATTCTGCAGAGATAGCAAGAGAAACGCACTAAATTGCGCACGTATTACAAACACGCTGCACACACACACACGCACGTGTAAGACGTGCGCGAGGCGAGCCAAACGACACGGGACGAACGAAAAATGCGAGTCCCCGGCGCCGCTACTGTGGTGTTCGTGAGATGAAAGGTGAGAAGCACGCTATCTCACGCGCGAGATAGGAGGAAACTGATACTCTACACTTTTGCTCATCCTACGGACGGGGAGGGCACACCGTGTGCCGCGTCGTCGAGTTCCGTCACACCAGCTCCCGAAGGAGAACAAGCAAATGAAGAAGCAGTCCGCAACGCAAAATGTGAGGTTAGAAAACGGCACGCAGAGAAGCGAGACGATGGATGATTCACGGCTTGCTTCGGGCCGAGGTTTCGTTCGTTCGCAACGCACACAATGGTGGTGGCTCGGTGACAATGGTTTCTCCACGGGTGAGGGTAAACGTCACCATGCTACGCATAGATACACACACACACTAACACTGCGCGCGTAGAATGGCAATCAGCTCCCGGATTCCATTCCAGTGAGCGTTCCGGGAGCCATTACTAAAAAAAAGGTTTGCAAGGTACACATTTACACAGCGACAGGCCTTCGGGGGGAGTTTAGTGCTCTTTCTAAAGCTACGAATGGGGTTCCGAGGTGAGGAAAGGGGAGAATCGGGTACTCCAAAATTCACCATACACGCACACATTCACATACAGCGCACTGCACTCGCGGGCGTCGGATTATCATTTCACTAAGTGTCCATTGCTGTCACAACTGCCCGGCCATTGCTTTGTCGGAAAATCAGCTCTGCTAGCCGAAAAAAGAGCACGGAGAACACCATGGCATCCACTGTCACAGGCGCCACCTTGATTTGCAATAAAAATCGACGCCGCCCCGAAAACTCGTTGAAGGATGAGCGCCCCGCCGCTCGCAGATGTCGACAGCCGAAGCAAACCCGGATATGGTGTGGAACAAAAAAGACAGTGTAAATCGGTTGAATATATCGCAAATAGTTACCATTGTTGCTACTAGGTTAAGGTGCTTGGTGTGTGTGTAGGTTTCCCAAAAAACTGGCTGACTTGACGGCTTTGAGGCTGCTTTTGCACAACTCTAGTTGCTGCTGCTGCTGCTGCTGCTCCTCGGTGTGGCGGCGCTGGCTGCGAACTCGGCGACAACTGCTACAACTGCTGCTTTCAATTTACTGGCAGACCCGCTTGCTGCTGCTGCTGGTACTGCTTCTGCTTGTCGGACGACGACTCTCGCTCTCGCACGCTCTCTCGCACTCTCGCGGCCGCTCTCGGACACTCACGGTTTGCCAATCACGCACTCACACTACGGTAGAGGCGCGCGCACACGAGTTCGTTCTCGCTCTCGTTCACTTACACCAACACACGAGAAGTGCAGCGAAATTACTTCGCAGCACACCGATTCTCGCTGCCTCACGCACACCACAAACCGAGCGGGGAGGTTAGGAAGAACACTCACACAACGATCGGTTGCGGTTTGCACACCACACGTACACACGCTGCGAAGGAAAAACTCTACACACGGGGGGATAGCTATTATCACGGCGAAACGGTCGTCACCAAGAGGCGCACGCACGACGGGTGAGGTTAACTAGAATAATCGCGTGGAAAAAAGAGAGGGTGGGTAAAAAATAGAAAAAAGAAACAGAGACGCACAACGGTTAGAAAATTTGACGAAGCACAGGTTTCAGGACCTGCAGGGTGTTGTCGCCTCTAGCGCGTCTGTTCCAGTCGAGTGTTTTCGTATTACACCGCCAAGCTTTTCACTAGATAAAGAGCTAGAAGAGCTAGTACACACGACATGCAACACCGCAGAAGAAAAACTCACGATCCAAACACACGGGGGTAACAACAAACGCTATTGTTGAAACTGGGACTGAAGGCTGACTCCGTTCCAAGAACCGTTTTCCACGACGACTCAAATTGAACTGCTCTCTCGTAAAAACGCTCGTTCGCCTCGACAACTCGATCCCGAGCAGCAAAGGGCAGCAGCAACACCGAACCACCAGCCGGGGCAGAAATAAATATACTTCCTCGTCTCTATACCTCCCTCTTTCCCCCCGGAAAAGCCTAGGCCGCGTGCGTTGTTTCCTTTTGCTATTACCGCTGTGCATGTGTGTGTGCGTCTTCTCTCACGCTGCCATGACGATAACGTGGAAAAGCTCCCTGAGCATGCTACGCCCGCAGTTTTTCTCCGCACTGTCGGCTCTGCCTAACCAACACCAACACCGTCACGCAGCCTTGGAAAGCGCGAGAGGCAACACGGTTTTTCCACTAGCGCTGGCTGGCGGTTGTTCCCTCTCCCGGATCGAGCTTCCGGTAGTCGGCCGCTAGGACACTCGGGGAGCGCCGTCGTGCGCTGGTGTGCGTACCGATGTCCCGATCCCAACAGAACCGATATAGGTTCGCCTTTCGTATTACTGCGCAGAAATGTCGCAATGCACACAAAAGTTCGCTTCCTTCTTTACATATTCGATAAAACAACGCGCTGTTTTGGGGCTCGCCTCGGTCGGGCTCTCGGGACTGCACGAGTTCGGGCGTCTCCATTGTCTCGTCCCCTGTGCCCATGCCATGCCAGCAACCCCTTAGCAACGCATGCTACCGGAACGGCGCGCACAGTAGGCAATATATTTCTTTTCCCACACCCACACCACCGCCGTTCTCTGGAGAGAATCTGGTGAGGGGCCCGCAAAATTTGGGCTCCACCAGCCGAGTCAGTCCGGCAGGCAGGCTTTCACCACCGAGCTCATAAACATCATCCGCAGCACCGCAGCACGCGCGCGCCCTCTTCCGCGCATTATTATAGCGCAGTTTGGTGTTGTCGATGGTTTAGTTTTTTGTTGTTGTTTTGGTTTGTTGTTGTATGTTTCGTTTTCTGCCCGTTCGTGTTTTATTGCGGTGAATTGTGCAGTGTGCAGCACCCACACGCGGGTGTGTTCGGGGTGAGAAAAGTAGAGGCCCACCCACCCATCACCACTTGGCAATGAGTCGCTCACTTCCTCCTGCTTCGTGCTTCTTGCTATTCAAAAGGAGAATTTCTTTCCACTCGATCATGAGCCACGGGACATGAGGGAAGTGGGAAGGGATGGGAAGAGGAGGGAGACGTTTGGTTGAAATTGTCTATTGCGTGACGGCGTGGCGGTCGAATTGGGCATTTCTGGGGGTTTTCACGAGTGCTTCACCCGCATGGCCGAACGTACGAGGCCCGCCTAGATGCAGCACACGCTGTTGGAGTGTGTGTATTGTTCATGGTCATCGCGTTTTCACACTCGGCCACCCGCGTGGTGCGCAAACCATCGTTCATCCCATTACTGCGAATTTCATCCGGTGGTCCGGTTTGCTTGGGTTGGGTGCGGCGGCACCCGATAATGTAATGTGCTGTGGGCTGTGCATTTCTGGGACCCATTTTATCATTCCACCCGCTCGCGAAGGTGTGCCGCGGATCGTTAAGGGTAAATTAACAAATTTACGAACCCGTTTCGAACCCGGTACCAGGGAAGGCTGGCGCTCAATTTCTCTGCAATGCGATTGGTAGAAGGATACGCACTAATGTCTTCATTACTAAATAAGAAACTTTATGTAATGGTAAATTTAAATGTTTTTGCACAACATAAATCTCTTTCCTCAGGTTGCTGTAGTTTTCATTTGTTATTTTAACATTTTTTACTATAGATTTCCAGTTTCAAATTAGAAAATCAAAAGTAGATGTTAAATTCCGATAAAAGTAGGTGTAGATAGACACGCTGTTTAACCATTTGATGTTACTTATTTGTACAATGTATCAATATTATTGGGGGACTTCTTGATTTTGTGACATGATTACATGATTTATTTATTGACAAATTTGAGACTACTGACGATATTAAAACTGAAACAGAAAAAAAAGTTACAAAACTTATCAGTTATACCAAAATCTATCTAAAGTTACATTGATCGCTGTATCGGTATATTATAAAAAAAATTGGAGTTTGGTTATGAAAATAAAATTAATAAATGCAATGGGAACAGCTAATTA
>JXXB01033636.1:0-14330 GCA_000956275.1 Anopheles koliensis | reverse complement strand
TCAATTTTAAATATATTTATTAATATTTTAGACAATACTTTTTAAATTAAATGAAAGATACCAGGTAAACATTTGTCTATGAAAGAGATAAGTGCGAATAACTGACAGTTTATTTTATCTAATCATGAGATTTTATATAAATTTCTTAGGTACAGTTCCACAAATGCGTTTATTTTTCGCATATTGATTACAAAAGTACAGATGATTGTACAAATGTACACAAAATAAACTGACATATTATTCTAGGTGTACTAAATGCATACCTTTAGTACAACACTTAGTACACAAAATTAAACCATCGAATACATCATAACATTCCGAATTGATTACCGTTGCAGTGAAAAGAACTACGAGAAGCAGTTCTTGCGTGACTTCATTTACGTAGCGGCAGGATCACCTGGGGCACGTTTGGCGGCCTGGCTGCAGCCCGAATCTCGTCTCGATCCTAGCCGCTGTGAAATAAAAATTATTTCACCCCAAACACCACCGCTGCGGGCAGGCTGGCCGTCCCACTTCCGGCTGGAAACGCGTGATCAGTACGGGGAAGAAATTTTTGTGCCCGGGATAAAGGTAAGAAACGTTTAATAAATATTTTTGGAATAAAATAAATATTGTAAAGCAAAGAAAAGAAGATTATAACACTACTTTTGATACGTTCCCATAGACCGGAGGTAGCGTGCATTCTTTAAGCTAAATGCGTTTTATTTTTCAGATCGAAGTAAAGGCGTCCCTTCGGCGTGATACATCAGTTAACGCAATCACGCCAAAAGTGTCGCCCGGAACGCCGACCGCCCTGCCACCATCCGTCCCGTACGAGCCAACGTACAAAGAGAAGGAAAAGAGCTGCCTGCAGGCAATCAGCGCCATGCGTCCGTATCATGGCTATTCGTTCGAAGAGTTGCGCCTATATGCGGGCAACATGAACAGCACGAGCACATCGACCACGGCGACCACGGAAATCTTGACGGCGAATGATCTTGGTAAAAATAAGTACGGTTTCGTCTGGACGCCGATGGTGGCCGGAGCGTATGAGCTCACGCTGCAGATCGACGGCGTGCCGGTGGTGGTGGAGGACGAGGAGGAAATATACCGGCTCGAAGTGATTGACGCCGGCGGCGCTGGGGGTGGCACGTGTGCGGGCGGAAGCGTCGCATCCGGCGGGCTGCCTAAGACGCTAAGCGGTGAGAAGGGCATGCCGGGTGGCGGGCAAGGCCTGAAGAAGGTGCATCCACCGACGAAGCTACGTAAGTTTCTTGCAAAGAACTCGGCTGGATTACGCGTGCGTTTGCATCCGACGCTGCAATCGGAGCAGATTGGTGTGGTACGCCCGAACGGTATCGTGGCCTACGGTGACGAGGTAATTCATTGATGCTGATTTCGAATGTGTATTTTATATGAAAACTTTCATCGGTTGTAGTATTTCAAATCATTATTTTATTCGCTTTTATCCACTGCTATGAACATTGTGAGTTTTGTACATCACTACCGGTGGGAACTTTTCTTGTGTTTTCATTTTTAATTTTTTTACGTTTTTCTTTTAGTTATGAAGTAATGGGTATATAATTTTGCAGTTTATCGCTCCACACGCTTTGCCGTATATCTATGTGAGTGAAATTTTTCTGTTGTAAGAATACGTTTTTAACTACATGCTATGTATGTATGAATGTAAAGAAGGGGCTACTCCTTGAAAATGATTTCAAAACTCGCTGTTTCCGGTATACGAAAAAATATTTACTCTTATAAGCTTGTTGGGGAAGTCTGATTTTTCCTTCATCTTTTGTTAACGTTACCTTGTATGCCTTATTAACGACACCGTGAAACTATCAGTTGGTTTTAAATGAGTGAAATTATAAGTATATAACGCTAGTAACATTAAAATAGCTTGTAGTACCGTGTGCACTACATAGATGGCGCTAACATTGTAGGACGCTGTTACTGTTAAACAATAGCCTTCGTTTAAAGTAATTGTTAATAGTAAAAGTTGTGATATTCGATTTCGGATGGTAGTTTAGCATCATGTAACTTCTCTTGCACTTCCAATGTTTATAGCTGGAAAACGATGATGGCGTTTGGGTGCGGTTGACCGCGGAATCTATCCGTGAGCACTGTCCTGCGTCATGGTTCCCCGTCGAGGCGTGGTGTTTGCAGTACAACCAGCATTTAGGAAAAACTCTGCTTCACCCTATTGTGGACACATGCTCGACGAAAGTACTCCTGGAACACACTACCGCCAAGGAGGAACCATCAGTTGCCGACACGTCCGAAGACATCGAGGCAGACGATTGTGAGGGCGATGGTGAGGAGAACGAAAATACCATCAATTATGGCGATTTCCGGAAAGCTGCCACCGCCGCTCTGTCCGAAGTTGTGGGCGGTGGAGCGAAGGCACTTCAAAAATGGTTTCATCGTTCCGGGACGGATGGTTCTTTGTTGGATGATCCAACGCAAATCAAGCCACCGCACCTGCAAACATCTGCAGTTACGAATCAGCAACAGCAGCAGCCAACGGCACAGCAAGGCCAAACGCAGCAGCAGCAAGATCTGCAACAGCAATCCTTCCAGCAACACCTTCCGAAACGAGCTCTCTCGCCATCGGTGGCGGAAACGTTGCGTGCCGTGTTTGCGGCGTTTTTGTGGCACGAGGGACTCGTCCACGATGCGATGGCTTGTGCGTCTTTCCTCAAATTTCATCCGACGATCTCCAAGACGGCGGGCATCGGTGTCGGTGTGGGTCCGATGGGTCTTGGCAACCTATCTTCCGAATTGCCGATGCCGGTGGCACTAACCCGCGAGCAAAAGGTACTGCAGCGTCATTCGGTCGAGTTTTCCAACGCGACATTGGACGCGCTGGAACGCAGTGGCAATCGGTGCATTATGAACCGCCGGCATCGTGGTATCGGCGGTGGTTTCGGTGTACTCGAGGGCAATGGCACGTCAACGTCCGTCGGGACGAATGCAGTGCCACCGGTTGCGTTGCGTTGTCTGGTGCACCTTTGGGACCAATTGGGTTCGAACTTCGTGCAGCTCGTTGAGACGAACTCGAACGATAAACGAAACGACGATGGACATGGAGCGAAGGATGGCCCACCCGTGCCAGGACCTGGCACTGTAATACCTCCATCCGGTGGGGCACCTTTAGTGGCGAGCAAGAGTGGTTTGACATTGGCAACGTCAACAGGCACGGTAACGGCCGCTTCTACAGCAACTACGACGAACGGTGCAGCAGCAGCAGCAGCGGATGGTAGTTATTGCGAACTCTGCCGAACGGTTCTACACTCGATACCCGTCACGTATCATATGCGTCTTGCCCATCCGGGTTGTGGACGTCCGGCCGGTGGCCAAGGCTACAACTCGAACGGTGTTTACTGCGAAGGTTGGGCTGGTGACTGCGGTGATGGAGGCCACGGTGTATCAAGCTGGTATCTGCTCTGTGAAGCGTGTCGCAAGCGTTACGAGGGAACTACTCCAGTTCCGCTACCGATCGGGTCAGGGCAGGCGACGCTATCGGCAGCGGCCGATCGACGAAACGAACCGCCACGTTCAACACTGCCTTCGGAGTTATTCGCTATGATGAAGGAGAACGCTTTCTTCCTGCTGGATCTAGCACCGGTGGAATCGTCCGCATGCAGTAGCACTGCATCTGGCACTGGTGAAGCATCGCTCACCGAGATCACGGATGCATCCGAATGGCCTGCCCCTCCCGGACGACCCGCTTGCTTGGGTACGTTCGTTGACTCCGAGCCGGTGCAACAAACGGCGGCACGTTTTCCGAGCGATAGTGGCACGGGCAGTTTCTTGCCCCTGTCGGGAGGTAAGTTTCATCGCAGTGTCTCCATGGGCCAGGGAGCAGGACCTTCGGTGGTGCTACGACGCAGGCAGCGCCGCGAGGACGAACGTTCCGACGCAAATCTGCTGAACCATCCCTCGGAGAACCTCCGTCGGTTGGTTCCGTTGGAAGTTGGTACGCTGAGTGGTGGAGTTGGGGTGGATGCGAGTGGAAGCAGCGGCACCACAGGCTTGCTCGGACGCCCGGCAATGGTTTTTATCTTGGAGCGACACAATCTGGAACGGTTGCGCCGTTTGTTGATAAGACAGCTGCGACGCTCACTCTGCCATCGGTACAGTTTGCAAGGGTTCAATTGGCTTCTACGGCAACTTACCGAACCGATCGGGTTGCACGACGTCATGTGGTGGTTTGTGTCCGCGCTCACTACCGGCGAGACGGATGTCGACCCAGCGGATTCGGATTCCGAGCTTGGCCTAGAGCATCCGGCCAGCAGTTGCGAAAGCCACCTGGGCCGTGGCATTTCCCGAGCCCTCCATGCCTTCCTGTCGACCGTTTCTGAGCTGACGCTGCACTTCCCGCTTGGTTCGCCGCTGCAGCGCATCGCGGTGCAGTGCTTTGGATTGCGCTTCGTTCCATCGGACCATCAGTTTTTGCATCGGGTGAACGTGTTTGGGAACATTTCGCGTATTCTCTCCAAATCGGAGGAGGAAGAAGAAAGGGCGCTGGAGGCGCAATCGGTCAGAGACCACTTGCTGGGAGTCACTGACGAGGCACCGATCGAGGTTACGCTCTTCCAAGATATCACCGATATGTATGAGGTAGGTCCAACGGAAGGATGTTATGTAATTGAAACGTACATTTGAATGATGCGATCGCTCCACTTTCACTTCAGCTTACCGTCTCTTCGCGACCAGCATTGGCTCAGGCGCTGTTGGACAACTCCACGGAAACGTTTTGGGAGAGTGACGAAGAGGATCGAGGCAAACCGAAAACGATCGAGCTGGTTCCGGGTGGACGGGCGGGATCTGGAGTACCGGGCAGTGGATGCCAGCTAACACTGATTGCCGTGCACGTGGACAACAGTCGAGATGTTGCGGTACGTACGTTACTAGTCTCTGGGATATATTTTTGTAATAGTGTTTTTGTTTGTCAGATATATGTTACCATTATACGACAGCAATAGTGGCGTGCAATTTTCAATAACTTCCAACTTTTTCTTACTACTTGCAGTGCAAGGTTACATCGCTGCTTCTATACGGTGGTACGCAGACAAACAACAGTACTGGCACGGGAGAACTTTCCCTACTGCGCACGATCGAGATTGATCCGGCTGCTTGCGCCTGGCAAACGATACCGATCTCAACAAACAGCAATAACAACAGCCCTGGCAGTGGACACTACAGGCTGGAGGTCCGAGGTCCCGATGCAACGCTTCGCATACGGCAGGTGAAGCTTTACGGAAGTCGGACGGGTAATGGCGCCTCAGCACTGGGTCCAAATATGCCCACCCTACCAACACCACGCCAAGTGCAGTCGCGCTTGTGTGAACAGGAAACACTGCGCGTTTTTCGTCTCCTAACTGGCCAGGTGTTTGGTAAGCTCTTGGAGGAAACATCAACACTCCTTGGAAATGCGCCCAGTAACGTAAATGGAGCTAGTGGTGCCGGTAATGGCGCGGTGGGAAATGTCACTGGTAGCACCGGTGATGCATGCAATGCGGAGCTTTCGCCGTTACCATCGCTTTCGGAATCGATACATGATTTGCGCGAACATGCCGTGGGGATTCTGTTTAGCCGGCGTAAATTGAGCCATCTGCAGAAGCAAATCATCGTCCATGTGGTGCAGGCGATCGAACGTGAAACGGTGAAGGCACGGGATGCGTGGGAATCGTTGCTCAATGGGGAGGCTAGCACGGCTACCATGTACAACGATGCCTATTGCTTCGAGATGCTTAGCATGGTATGTGTAGTGTCAGGCAAATCAGCAGGTGAATGAAGCAAACAACTAACAAACCTCTTGCTATTTTAGGTATTGGCCCTGTCCGGCAGTTCGGTTGGGCGTACGTATTTGTCTCAACAGCATCATTTACTCAAGGATCTGTTGTCGCTTGCCCACACGGGTAGCGATCGTGTCCAGCGTCAAGTGACGGCCCTCATACGGCGTATACTACCAGAGCTTCCATCCGATACCGTCCCTCACACGACCGTAGACAACACCGCTGTGCATCATCCATCCGTCGATACTGATTCGGAAGCTCTGTTAGACGTGTTGCTAGCGTTAATAGCAAAATCCCTTCAGGTGCAGGTAAAGGTAAAGAATGGCACGAACGGACACCAAAACCAGCAGCAGCCTCCGCAGCAGCAACCTGCCTCATCACATATAGCCCCGGCATCGATCGCGACTACCGTCGTTAGTTTGGCCAGCGTGACTTCATCCGCGTCCCAGATACTCGCTACCGGAACGGGAAGTGTGAGTAGACTTCAACGGCAACGTTGGTATCTGCGGGGCTCGATAGCGGCCAAACAGGCCGAGAGCATTATCGCTCTGGTACGGGACATGGCCAGCGAAAAGCTGTCAGAACGCTGGGCCACTGCATGCCGGGCCGCTGTGGCTAGCTGTCTCTTGAACGTAACACAGCTGGAAGAGGAATTTCGACGCAGTGCCGACGCCTGCATCCGTACGGCTACGCTATGGTTAGCGTTGGCGGCGCTCTGCGTTATCGATCGCGAGCAAATAGATCGGTAAGATCGGACACCGTTGTCGTGGGCGTTCGCTTATTTCATCATCTTTGTTTATTGCTCGTACAGATTATCTTCCAACCAATGGCACCGGCAGTCGGAGTCTAATAGGCCGCTTTGCAGCAATCACGACGATGAGGTGACGTACGCGGTGCTGAATTGTGCCCTGTGCGGCTCGTTGTGTGCCGATTGTGATCGGGTGCTACATTTGAATCGACGCACTCGCAACCATCATCGGGCGGTAAGAAAAGATAAACCCTTATTACCATGGTAGCTCTCGCGGAACAATGTTTAACTTGTATCTCGAACATGCTTGTAGGTTTGCAAGGAGGAACAGGATGCGATTCGCGTTGAGCTGCACGAGAGCTGCGGACGCGCCAAGCTTTACTGGCTGTGGGCGGTGGTCGATTCACGTACGCTCAAGGGTATGCTCGAGTTTCGCGGGCATGACCCGAGTGCGGGCTGCAGCACCGTACCGGTCACGGCAACCGGTGTCGGCGTGTGCCGTTTCTGTGGCGCTACGGGTAGCAGCGGTCTGCTGGCACTGGGCAATATCTGTCCCGATGCGCAGTGCCAGGAGTACGGTGCGGTATCGTGCACCAGAGTGCATCCACGCTGTGGGCACGCGTGCGGTGGCATTATCAACGAAACCCAATGCCTACCGTGCCTGGTGCCGAACTGTCAGTCCGAGAGCGATCCGGGTCAGTACGGGGCCGCTGGTAGTATGCAGCCCCGCCTGACGCAGGACGGTGAGGACATGTGCATGATCTGCTTCACGGAAACGCTCGGTACGGCACCGTCGATTCAGCTGCGCTGTGGCCACGTGTTTCACTACCACTGCTGCAAGACCGTCCTAATTCGCCGCTGGAATGGGCCGCGCATTAGCTTTGGGTTTGCCCAGTGTCCCATCTGCAAGGTGGACATTGAGCATCCGTCGCTGGAACCATTTCTGGCGCCAATTGTTGCCTTGCGGCAGGACGTTAAGCGTAAAGCACTCATGAGGTACGCCTATTGGGTAGCGTTATGGTTGCAGATGTTGATATTCCTTTAAATCTTTGTTTTAGACTCGAATACGAAGGTCTGGCTAAAGCGGTTACGGCTGACGGAACAGATCCAACGCGATACGCAATGGAACGATATGCTTATTATGTGTGCAGCCAGTGCGGAAAGGTAAGATATCTGCCGTATCTGCGATGCTTCATATTTTCACATTGTGATGAATAAAAATAACCATAATATTGTTTCATTTTCACAAGGCATACTACGGTGGAGAAGCGCGGTGCGATGCGGAACTGGGTGAAAACTTTAACCCTCAGGAGCTGGTATGCGGTGGCTGTAGCGACGTTTCCAAGGCGAAGATGTGCCCGAAGCATGGAATGGATTTTCTGGAGTACAAATGTCGCTACTGCTGCTCGGTAGCGGTGTTCTTCTGCTTCGGCACGACCCATTTTTGTGACACTTGTCATGACGATTTCCAGCGGTTGACGAATTTGCCGAAGGGAAAGCTACCCCGATGTCCTGCCGGTCCGAAAGCGACCCAGCTCACCGGCGAAGAATGTCCGCTGCACGTCGTACACCCTCCAACTGGGGAAGAATTCGCACTGGGATGTGGTATATGCCGTAATGCACAGACTTTCTGAACACAGCGCTGCTGTAAGGACAGAAATGTGGGCGATCGCAGAGCAAGGTTCGTATGCCTTACGTATGTGACACAAAACAATTTATGGATCTTTTCATAATATATCAGAATCAAGTCTTCTATGCTACTACACTGCACATCGTACTGAACGATCGATAAAAGTCTATCGGAAAAGGCTTTACTTGTATGCCCCTGACCCTTATAAGAAACTAAGAACCTGAATGGTTTAGGCGGTTTAAGGAGAGAACAAGGCGTGGTAAATTACTAAAAACAATGTTTGCATATTTTGAAACGATATTACTACAGTTATTATTATTAAGTGTACACACTAGTCCATTATTTGTCTATTATTATTCACATTCCGTGAAATAAAATCCATTCCAAAAGTGGAAAGGAAAAATATTGCAACCAAAATGTATCGATCACAGAATGGATAACTGAAACGTCCACTTAAAAAGGTATACTTTTAAATGATCTCACATCTATTTCTGTTAAATGTCATATTTAAATCACGCTCAATGAAGGCTAAATGTGTAAACGATATACAATGCTGCATTATGATGCTTAAGATGGCAGTGATCTGAGAATATACAGTAGTAGATCTGTCGGTACTTATCTATGTATCTTTCTAGTCAATACTTTTTTTATAATAGTGATCGTGTTTTATACCGCGAACAGTGGTTGCCTTTTACACTTTTTAATTTAACGCTATTTATTAATGCATTAAACAAAATCCATACAGCGGATTCTAGTGCATAGATAGATCATATGATTAATTTTACTATCATTATCTCTGAGTATATAAATAAAACTAAATTGCTAGTCAATTGTGCAACGCATATATGTACACCTTATGATCAAGATATTTTCTTTCATTTATTGTATCAATTGTAATCTTGTAATATCAATTCAAAGATCAGGAGTAAGTCATCTTCTTCTTTATTTATGTACCCATCAATTATACGTTATCGTGATTGTGTATTTGTCTCTAATAAAATGTATCACATTGTCGATTATTGCATGAATTCGTATATGCTCGGACGCATAGCGATATTGTTAAACTATATCGGACTTACGATGTCTGTTCTACACATTTACAATCTATAAAATGTATTACATATAATACTATAGTTTCCAACCAGCATTCCATCCACTCAGATATCTTGCTAAGAATATTATTGTGCCATAAAAACAGACAATCACAAAATATCTTCTCCTGCTCGTCCGCACTTAGTGATCATGATCATGGTCATGATCGTGGCCGTCGTCTCCAGCGTGACCATGGTCATGGCTGTGTCCAGCTGCAAGGCGATAAACGAAAAAATGTAACATTAGTTTTTACATTATCATGTAAACAATATATAATTGGTTTGGTGCAACAATATAATAGCCTGCATGATTGATTACGAATTTGTTGACTGCTTAGTGATCGAAAATTGAACGCATTTATGTTGTAAAATGCCGTAAAAACCCCTCGTTATCGATATTCGTCTGATCATAAATACCTACTCACAACGGATAACGGATATCTTAACGGAAAATCATTATACTTGTTGATAGCTCGCAGGCTAAGTTATCTTTCACAAGGTGCTAGCAATACTTGATACGATTGCTTGAAATCATTTACGTACTTAACGGAGCAACGGAAACACAATGCTCCCGGTGACGATGCGGTTGCGATGATGATAACACTCAAGCATGAAAGGGGCTGATGAGTTACCGGTATATTGATTTAACGGCAGAATGATAACGAAAACTAAAGACCACTGTAAAAGTGCGTGGTGTGATAGGCGTTGGGCCGCTAAACGGCTGAAAACTGTTGTCAAGCCGAAGCCGCCGCCTGAGCTAATTGTTCGGCTGTTCTGTTGCACTTGAGCTAGATTTCATATCTATATCACCGCGGATCGGCGACATAACATCCGTAAATGATTGGTGGTTGACAAACAGTTTCCATCCGTTATCACGCTAACCTACATGGGGAACAGCAGGGTGTCGTATAACGGGGCGATAATGATGGGGATATATATATCAGTAGAATGAGTTTTTCAAAAAGCAATCCAATTCAAATCAAATCCAACCTCGCGTACAATGTTGCAATGGTCAAATTCTACGATTAAGCTATCACACCGGCACAAAGGAAAAGAAAGCTGCCACGTTAAATGTTTCATTAAAATCTTTTGTTTTCTCAAACAACGGAAACCTCATGGAACTTGTGTGATTAATTATATAATAGTGGACGTTTAATTTGCGATGTACTTGAGCGAACGAAGCACTTCATCGGTTCGTCTGACGATGCCACTCGTGCAAAGTGCACTCAATTTCAAGAGGTAACATTTAGTCACGATGGAAGCTTCTCACCGGTGTCCATCCTATTGCAGTCATTAGCGCTTAATGATTGGAGCCGGCGATTAGACTTTGGATGATTGAATCAAGATGTTTAGTTTGTACACCCAAACGGACGTCCCGAACGATTTATCAACCCACCCTTAGGTATGCCAATGATGAATCGTACAATTAAGGCACATTATCGTCCCTCCGGACATGGTACCGGGTGGGTTGATTATTCACGATCTGTAGTTTAAAGGCTTTTGCATGTGCATGATTAATTTTCGAACTGAAAACTTCGCTCTAGAGCTGTTGACTGTCCGTGAGGGGTACTTTCCGTAATTGCACATTTTAATTATTTACATGTTTTAACTATAACATATTTGGATTGCAAATTAATACACGTTTTTTTAATATGTGTCTAGTAAGAATGTAGGTGCATCGATGAGCTCCTTCCTCCCTAGTCTTTTCGTCATTCGTGTCTACATTGGTACAGTACGGCATCATTTTGCTTTGTATGGCCTACTATGTTTGCGCAAGTGCTTCACTACGATTGGTTCCATATTCGTGTCAATGGAACCCGAAAACGGCATTTTGGGTTAGAATTTAATGTTTTCAAAGCCTTTCTTGGAGAGTCGATTTGAGATAAGGTTATATTACGGCTGCTGCTACGTTATATTAAACATGTGGTAATAAATCAACATGACTTAGGTATCTTATTATGCACACATTAAGATAACAAAATGATTCATTTCCAGAAATAAATTAACTTATCACTTTTAGTACACAAAAACCGTGCGAAACCGTCACGTGTTTACCTTTTTTTGTAAATATTACAAACAACAGCACCTACGACTAAGATTAAGGTGAGATTAGATGAGCGCCAGCTTCATCAAACAGCATTATCAAAGAAGTAATCATTTGCTTGTTGTAACGCTATTAGCACCTCGCAGAGGTGCGTTAAGCGAATCAGTTCTTTCCTTCCAAAGAGCATCCCTCAAACAGTGTTGACAATGCTCGCTCATTAGGAGCAATTACGATGCATTTAACACCCGTGTAAATGAAAACGGTTCTAAACTGAAACAGACGCAGTATATTGCGTAGGCTTTACATAGGATTTAATTGAGAATGAACCTGGTTCTAAACCGACGGTTGTTGATATGCATTCCTTTCTATTTGATGCTACCACTATCCGCTTCTTACTGTAACACCTTCCCTTTGGCGTGGAATTCCCTGCTCCACTCTACTCACTTGCAATTTTGATGCCCAGGAGCAGGGCAAAACCGGCCAGTACGGCGAGGAACTGCCACAGTCCGCTCGTCGGCGACACGGCATGCTGATGGTCATCGGCATGGTTTTTAGCGTCACCGTCACCACCACCGCCACCACCATGACTATGACCGGCGTCTTTGGCGAGTATCTCGAAGAAGATCACGTAGATGAGCGTACCGCTGGCCAAACCCTGCAGTACGACCGACACGACCTCGATCGTTTGGTTTGTGTCCGAGCTGACGGAGCTGAGCCCGATCCCGATGCCGATGCCGATCGGGCTGACCACCGAGTAGACGAAGATGTACGCGACGGCGATGCGAAACCGAACCGAGGCGACCAACAGCTCGAACGCAACGCAAAATGCAATCACGAACTTGTGCGACGCGACGGCCCCGAACAGCAGCCACACGGCCGACGGCGAGCGTTCCAGGCCGACCGCGAGCCCCTCGAACAGCTCGTGGATGGAGAGGGCGAGCACGATCAGCAGTCCCCGAAGCGGACCATTCGCACTGGAGGCAGGCGGTGAGGCGGGCACGCTCGGCACGGCCGGCGTTCCATCGACATCGGTCACGGGATAGACGGCGGTGACGTTCCCGACCGGCAGGTGCGAGTGGCCATGAGCGTGATCGTGTTTCGACACGATACCCGAAGAACCACCATCCACCATCACGGTGTCATCGATGCGTGCTTTCGCGGCCCGAGCGGCACGGGCATTTGCCGAGCGGCGATGCATCCACCAGTGTACCAGCTCCTCCGTGAGGTAGATCATGAAGAACCCGCTGGTCAGCAGGAACTCACCGAGCGGGAAGGGAAGGTCCTCCGGTTCGGGCAGGGCGCCGCTCGCCACCAGCGCCTCGATCGAGTGGTTGATCTCGGGCAGCAGATGCAGGAAGGTGGTGCTGAGCAGGGCACCCCCACCGAACGACAGCAGCAACCGGATGAGGAACAGATGCGTACCACCCGAGGGTGAGGCGGGGTTGAGATTGAACCAGCGCACCAGCTTGAACGGCACAAGGCCGCACACCATGCTCACGCTGAACAGCACCACCATCGAGGTCACTTTGGCCACCGTCGGCGAGTCGTCTTCGTGGTCGGCATGATCGTCGCCATCTTGGAATGGGACGAGCGGGAGCGTACCGTTAATGCCGGCGCCCACTAGCTCCTCGGCCAGACCGAGTGCCGCCTGCGGTAGAATTTGCATTCTGTTCGCCACGCTCTGTTCGATGCGCTCAGTTCCTACCGTAACCGGCGTTAGACGTTATGCCCTTGGTGCGTCGACGCCACACCGCGCGCTGCGTAGCTATGTTTTATTGATCTTTACTGTTAACACAACCCTGTTCTGCACCGTCTGCCTCGGCTGCTCGCTTTCTGTTCCCTATATCACTCTCACTGCTCGCCGCACTACCGACCGTCCAAATTTGACACCGTTCTCCCGCAGCTTACCGAGCCAGCACCCCAGCACCTTTAGCACCTTCAATGTCCGTCACCTTGCCCTGTCATCACCAGCGCACCACACGTCGCGATCGCACAATGCACTGACACGTCGCTGGCATCGGGATCCGTCTCAAAATCCGAATCGCGTACACCCTACCTGACAACGAACCGCGGCCTTACTAAATGAAAGTCGGACGGACCGGCGCGAATCTACTACTGCCCAGCCTACTCAGGTGAGTCGAAAACGTCTCCTTCGAGATATTATACGGTCGTCCGTCCGGCCGGGTCCGGTTATCGCATCAATTTTAAACTCTCTTTCGTCCCGTCTCGCTCTCGCCCGGCGCTCCGGTTCTGCGTGGTGTGTCTACGGCCTGCTACGACCGAGTCTCTTTCGCGGTTACTCTAGCCTGATCTCGCTATCTCTCGCGGGAGCGTGCTCGATTTTGGAGAATAGTGTGTTATCGCCGGCACCGTCGCTCCAGATCGTCGTCAATATACACCTGACCTTACTTCGTCGAACGCAGCTGCAGCCCTTTTGCGTCTATTCGAACTCACACCCTGCGCCCTGTGGAGGTCAGCTTTCCGGGTCCGGTAGTGGAAAGTTGGGGAAAGGTGAAGGTTCGAAGGCGTATCCTTGCAGGATCGGATGTTGCTGTCCTTGATCGTCCTCGCAGACCGGTGCCGACTGCCAAAAAGGTAAGCGAACTGGCCACCTGTCCGCAGATGATGGAGTCTTCCCTTGCGGAGACGAAGAAAGCGAATAGTCGAACGTGTTGAGCTGCGTGGAATTATTATAGATTATAGAATTATCTTCCCCTGCTGATGGACGCGGCAACGCTGAATGACTAGCGTGATACGGATCGCTTGTACGTGCACGACATGCTGAATACACGCAGATCGTATCATTCGACGCCATCTCCCTTTATTGTGTGTTCTTTTTGGGAGCTTCGTTGGGGTGCGATTTGTGCGTGCCTAGATATACCGGGAGCATGATTTGTGTGGGGCAAAGAGCGATTATGGGTTTGTTGTGCCAAATTTCCGGGTTTGCATCTATATTTCTGCGTTCCAGTGCAGTCAAAGCGCCTGGACTGCAAGGTATAAACCCTTTGTAATTTATAAAAAAGCGCAACAGTGA
>JXXB01033630.1:0-29656 GCA_000956275.1 Anopheles koliensis | reverse complement strand
CGGTGAATATAGGGAATAATCGCAAGCAGTACTTGCACAAAAAAAAACACACACACACACGGACTCACGCGGGAGACAGAACCTGATGATGTCAGCAGAAATCGCTCGTGGACGAGAGAAAAGTGGCGAGTTGTGTTCGTCATCCTGGACGGAATCTGTAACGTGGCGCGACAGCGGAGCTACCCAGGACGTGTCGTTCCGATCGTTTCCGTGTCCTGCCGTCACCAGCAGCTGTTTCGTGCATCGGTTCCATTCTTGCGATGCGCGCACGGCGAGTGCTTCCTTTTACCGGTGCGGTTATCTCGAGTTCAGAGTCAACAATTGAAGGAAAATGCAATATTTACAATGCCATAACGCTGCAAGGAATAATGGGCCTGCATTACCTTTTCGCTATTGCGCTCAACTGTGCGAAAAGGTATCCGGGAGGGTTTTTTTCCCTCCTTATCATCCGGGGGAGGGTCGGAATAAATACTGGTGAAATTTTAATTTTTCATCTTTCCGCCCTTCGCTCGCTCGCTATTCTGCATGACGTACCCGGTCGGCTGCCAGATTGGCGTATCGCTGGCGCTAAACTATCACGCTGATGGAGGAAAAATCCTGTTGACGTTCCGTGGACTCCAAGACGTTAAACAGATCGTTTTTCTTTACTCGTCGCAAGGGGTACCAGAGAAGAAGAAGAAGAGGAAAAAAACGGGAACGGTTCTGATAATTCTTTTCCATCGCGGCAGTTTCGATGTGCATGGATCGTGTAGGGGTTTTTTTTGTCAAGTTTTAATGGACCACTTTCAGTTCGATCGAAGGTAAAGGTTCGTTTGGATTCTCACTCGTTCGCTTCGCGTTCTATTACGATGACGGTCGAACAACCGATTCGTTTTTTTTCTTCTTCTTCTCTATTGTGTGTGTGAGTGTACGCTTGCCTCAGTCAGTGCCATGATTCCTCTCACCGCGAGGGGTTTGGAGAAATTTGAAACCACTCAAAACCAGACACCGGGGACCCCGGTTCGTGTGTTTGCCTATACCAAACGCGGTGGAAAGTCAAACAGCGACGGCTGCATTCACGGCAGTTGACGGAGTGGAGTTTTCATGAGTTGAGCATTTTTCACTTCATCACTTCATGCACGAAAGCCAGAGACGACACACACACATACACAAACAAAAAAAAGAAATCCACACTTATTTCCCAAAAATTCGTCAACCAAACTCAATTACCATTACTGTTTCGGATCGAGCAAATCGAAGAATCAATCGGACGAGGCGGGTTTCACGGTGAGTGATGTCGGGCTGTCGGCGCGGAAAGAGTCGTAGACCACTTGTGTGTGTGTGCGTGAATAATGTGCATACATTAAGAACTTGCATCAACAGTTTTTCGGGAATGAAAACTGATGCACGATGCGACAGTGTTCCTTTAGATGGCGATGTAAAAAGTACAACCATTGTGTGGATTTTTTTTATTGTTATATAAATTCTCATTCATTTGCATATGTGACATGTTCATTTGAATATATGAAAATTTGTAATTTAATTTTAACGAAGACTTCCATTTGTTTATTCATTTTTGTCAAGATATTGCTAAGTTTGTTCAAAAATTAACTGTAAAAATAATCGTAAACAGCAATAATCATTCAATTCGCTCATATCACCTATCATGTTTGATGTTTTTTTTTAATTTTAATAAAGTGCTCCAATTTTTTCACACCTGACAAAAGGAACATGGCAAGGTTACTTGTTTCTATATGGCTCGAAGAGTATCAAATTTAAACAGGCTATTTATAGAGGAATGTCAAAATCGAACTTGATTCAACGCAAAACATTGTTGTTTGTTTATAATTTAAAAATATGTAAAATATGTTATATTCACTCAATTGTTTTATCTCTCCTATCCTCTTCGGAATGTTCCGTTGGCTTTATCCTCATCCGAATTTTCGCTTCCTATTGTGGAATTTAGTGAAACCGATCTGTTGAATGCCTTTATTTATTTATTTATTCAAAGTCATCTCAACCATTGTGTGCATAAATGTATACTACCTACAGAGACATATTCGCCCTTGATTGCATAACATTGCTTTTGAACGCTGAAGAACGGATCGCGAAATGGAGCGAAACGGAACGAAATCGAAGAACATAAATGAACCTGTAAAATGTATTACACATCGCAATTAAACGGGAATTACACACGTACACACACTGTTTGTCTTTGGAATTCTAAACATTTCTTTGAATCTAAGCGTCCGTTCTAAGGGCCATAAATATTCAGTCGTTCTAGTAAACCATCTCATCAATGTCGTTTCCAGCAGCTTTGCCAGAAATGTAGCTTCTGGAATAAAGGATGTAAACGTTGTATTGAGCAGCGATTAAAATAATTTATATGACTTTACCTACAAAACCATACTACGTTACAAGACTAGTGACGCTATATTGGCGAGTATCTACGATGTTGTCTTATAATAAAATAAGAAATGCTATAATTAAGGGAGGCCAGCGGTGCTTTGCTAATAGCGTCAATCTTTCACATGACAGGATCGGTTTTGGTATTGGAATAAAATCTGATTTTGAGCATCTCCTCCTAGCGAGGAGTGACGATACGGTGCTAAGATTAATTTAGTACGTGGGTAACGTGACAGGTATTACTACGGTATATACACGAATGAAAAAGAAGCCACTTAAATAATCCTTAAAATATTGTACAGTTAATTCTAGCATGTATGCTACTTGTTAGCACATTTATATTTCTGGACCAAGTAATTTCTCAATTTCCCCAAATTTTTAACATCATTTTAAGAATTTTTTAATCAAAAATTTCAAAAAGAAAAGTTTGCATTTAATTGCTTGACTCAACCATAATACATTCATATTTTGATTGATGTAAATGTGACACTGAAAATGACGTCGCTTCACGCAAAACCTTCCGCACAATGTTGTTCGGTTTTCTTTCCGGTTGCCGCACTCAAATATTTGAACCATATTTTATTATCCTCCAACCCTCGAATTGTAAAACTCCAATCTGGCATTCTTAAACGATTCCATCTGCGCTCAATGTTCAACGATAACTCAATTGCATTTGACAGTCTATTTTGTGGAATGAAATGAAAAAAAGAACCGTTCGAAACGCACCGCCCTCCGCAACAGATTGTCTTCGAAATGTGCTGCAATAATTTCGTTACAACTCTTTCCACCCTCTCGTCTACGATTACGCTCCCGTGCCGGGCTGATGTTACAATTACATCTACGCAAAAAAAAAAAAACATTCATTCCATAGATGAGCTGAGCCATGGAGCAGTGCGTTACTGCGTTTGCACACCGAAACGCTAAAACCCTATCCAGATGGCTGCCTTTCGTCTGACTTCCTTCTCTCCATTAGCCAATGCATTCCTTCAACCAACCACCAGGCGGCATTGGCAGCCTCCAAAAAAAAGGATCACTTTGCCACATCATCAATATCGCCGTCATCATCCGGCAGCATCATCGTTTTCTTCACCATCGCTCGCGTTTGTTTTCACCTTCTTCCAAGACTCCGAAAGGACGGAAAAGCGGGATCGTAGCGTTGTGCAACGGGCAGGCCAACGCACACGGACGGTTGCTCCTTGACGGTTGCGTTTTACAGACCAGCGGATGGGAAAAGAGGCACGTCCCGCACTGCACTGCACGTCCTGGTCCGCCTTTTTGGTTTTGGGATCACCTTATGCGCAGCGTGATCCATCCAGGGCCGTACCGTACGAGCATACCGTAGGAGGAAACGGTTTCGATTCCAGGGGCCGGTGGTGGTGAAGAGAAACGCGAGACCACCATCCCCATCACCACCAGCACCACCACGAAGCGAACAATCTTCTGTGTGTTTATGTAAATACCTGTGTACATAATAACATCGCTTTATGCTAACAGGCTCCAGCTTCCACGCCGGCAATCGGCATCGCTTCCAGACGAGCGAGGCACGGGGAATTAATGCAAAGGATTCCCCGTGCCCCGGCTGGCAGCTTCCAGCATCGTTCGTGTTTCTCTCGTGTATGCTTCGCCGTCGTAGTCGTCGTATCCCTTCGACCACCTGCCCTGTGATGTTTCTTCGGGATTGAGGGTATTTTTTTGTTTTGCGTCGTAAACCTGGCACTGTGTCTGTTGCACGAGCCTTCGCTTCGTTGTGTGAGTATTTGCTGCACAGGGAAGGATACAGCAAACCGACAGGCAACGGTAAAAGCCACCACCACCACCACCACCACCACCGTCGCCACGGTTGTTAACAGGTGAAGGTGGTTGAAGGTGTTTGTGCCGTTCGGACGCACGGACGTGTTGGGCGAACGAAGCGAGGCAGACCGGCAAACCTGGTGTCTGGTTTGGTGTTGTGAGAAGTTGAGATTGATTGTTGCTTTATTATAATGCTTACCGAGAGAAATAAAATTTGCAGACACTGCGCTGCGAGCTGTTTGATTGATGATGCTCTTTAATAATTTAAGCGTATGCGTTTTTATCAAGCCTTTCTGCTGGTATGTCCGTGTAAAATGAGGATAATCTGGGAAAAGCTAAAGGATATTCACCTTTGCTGGCAATGGAAATCTTTAACCTGACTACTTTCTAGAACTTTTTTTCTCTTTGCATTACTTAGAAGAAAGCTATCCTAAGTCTTCCACAAAGTCTATCCGTAATGGCTTCTCCATAAAGAAGATGAAAAGTAATTTAAAAACCAAGCGATTTTAAACCGTAAAGAAAGTTTTTGTAGGTGTAAATATTTTAATTAAGAATATTTTTTTTTAAATCTGAAGATTTTTTAATACCTTTTTAAATTTAATAGTTTTCGTAAAACGTATCTATTTGAATGAAAGTCGACCACAATTTTAAACATTTAGATGCAAGCTGAAAATAAAACTAAGTGGACTCAGGAATTCTTATAAAATCGTGGATTATTCTCATGGAAACAACATAATATTTAATTAATTTTGTCACTTCAAGAAGAATTGCAGTACCGTTTTGTAAGAAACAAACTATATCTGCTAAGTTGGTATTGTTTTTCTGAATTATTCAATTTATTTGAAAACATGTCTATAGATTTTAATTTGCAAGCTTCACCCTGCATAACTCTAAGAAGTTATTCAAATTTAGTGTTTTCTGTGAAATAACTCATTTGTAATTGAACGTTGCTTCAATGTTTTTTTTTTGGGATTAAACTGGATATTTTTCCTACAGATACCCCGCCCGAATGAGCATCTTTTATGCTAGAAAATAAACCAGATTCGCATCTGATTCTCAAACTCGTCCCGTTCGCGGGCATCTCATCCGAGTGAACAGTAAGTAATCGCAGCATCCTGCGATATTAAAAGCGATTTACTGCTTCACCAAGCAGGCGGGGAATCGTTTTCAGCTGATTTCTATTTCAATACCGCACACTCATAATTGATCGTACCACTGTAATTACACGGGCTGGGTGCGTGCATGGAATTGTTCGCTTCGGATCTTATTGTTTAAACACTTTGTTTCCTTTCGTTTCGCAATTATTGAAGCGGATTTTGCGAATGAGATAATGCGTAATTCATGCGCAAGAGTTTGGAACTGGCAAGAGTGTGGAAAACACACAAACCTGACCCGAGCATATACAGGAGGCTCGTCAGCACGCAGCAAACGCAAGGGAGCAAACGCAATGTTTGGTGTAGAAGCAAAACTTTGCGAAGAAGACCAAAGCATACGAAGGAAGCAAAACAAACGGCAGACAAAAAATTGAACATAAATCCCAGCTCATGAATGGGAGGAAGAAAAGGAAACAAATAAAAGAAAAAGGCAAACCCACCAATACCAAGCAGCGGATCATATGTTTTGTATTTTTATTTACCACATCGTACAGCGCTCGCACACAGTCGCACATCGAAGCATCCGAAGCAGGGTATGTAAAATTATGCTTCGACGGAACGTGTTCTGGCTTCCGGCCCAAACAACCCGGCCGACCAGCCAAGGGGACAGGAATCGTTTGGCACTGTTGTGTTAGTTTAGCGCTTGGCGAAATTATGCTGCTTGTGCTTGAGAACATAAAACGCTTGCTTCCACCCTCTCCTCATCGCATGGAGCAGCAGCACGCTCCAACACACGCAAACCGGTCGGTTGTCTTGCACCACTACCAAGAAACCAAGTGCATCGGCGGTGCCCGTGAAGGAGCCGCTAAGTGCGACGGACGTTGGAAGCTGCGGAAAGAAAAGTGTTTATGCTCTCATCCGGACGCCGAACGGGCTCGGCTGGTGGTGTGTGTTATGTTTACCACGCACACACACACACACACACACACCCGCACGTCAAATCAAGCACAGTATTGCAATCGAAATGGATATTGCGTAGAAAAATGATGATCAACATTTTGGAGTGTAATGTTTTCAGAATTATTCGGGAATGTAAGAGATTTTTTTCTATTCAATTGTTTGCGTGGTCTGTTTTGCTCAAAGCAAATGTGTGGAATCATTCTGACGCTTTCTATATCAATCATACAAAAAAAAAAAACAACACAATCTTTCAATCAAATCGCACAACGAGCTGACACTGATAACTTTATTCCCGAAAATGTTGACCGATAAGAGAGGCAACACCGATAGTACGTGGATGTACGTGTGGTGTTATACCTGCTTATCTATAACCTCCCCCGCGGTAGCTGATTCATCGATTAGACGGTGAAAGTCATGTTGCAGCTTCAACAGCTCCCATCAGCTGCGCATGTGTTGCTGAACTGACTGAATGTTTATGCTGGATGCATTTTTCGAACAGTACAATTAATGTGTAGCGTGTGTTTTGTGTGTGATTGATGAAAAAGCGTGTCGGTGATAAGAAATACGATCTTTATTTTAGAGTAATTATGTTCAAAATAAGGAAGGTAATGATGGTCCAAATATAAATTTTTGAAAAAAATTAAATTATTTTTCAAGTTCTATAATAATACTTTTGAAATATTTTTAGGATACGTGAAGCACGTGAAGCTTAGCAAAATATAATTAACTTATTTAAATAAAAACAAATATTCGAATATTTCCCTTCTGCGAGTAGTTAACTCCCTGACAGGTAACACACACTACATAGCGCACTCAATACATAGCTATGAGGGGTCCGCTCGTAAAATATGTATACGTTCGCACACATGTATGCCGATCAGCTGTCGCGCGTCGTTATAGCGATCCGACAGGGTGATGCGTTCCCGGGGCAAGTGTGCGTAACTGCTTGGATCGCCCGCTGTGTGAGTGCAGGCCAAGGTGGTCTGCTGTTGCCCACACGCCAAATCGTTATTTTATAGTTATAGCTAAAATCTTCACAAAACTGCTAAATTTAGCTGCTTATTTTAAAGAAAATGCTTCGTATAACGCCCGTAAAAACTACGATTTGATAATGAGCTATTAGAATCTTTGTTGTGTTCGCTTTGAGTAGTGTTTTGTGGAGGTACTCACGTCTTTAAGCAAACGGAAATATTACGAAACGCTAATTAACTTGAATATGTCTTTTAAAATTTTTAAGATTTTCAATAAAGTGCCAAATAAATTACGGAAGAAGCTACATTTTTTGATAAACTTATTAATAAACTAAACACCCTCCAATGGAGTGGAGAGCTCACGCGGAAACTCAGGCACTCATTCGCTGGTTTAACGGATGAAATGACGAATGTAGTGTGAGAGGTGCGGGTGGCAGCGAACGACTTCGTCGTGTATACAGGCAAGTGCTGAGGCGAGAGCGAGACAGGTTTGCGTTCGATCGCATTAAATGGAGCGAGATAACAGCCATAGTACGCTAGTGTGCGTGTAAGCGGCGCACCTCGTTCGCGGTCGAAGCCGAAGAGCCGAAGCGCCGAGAGTCTGGCGTAGCGAAAACATCGAGCGGAAATTTAGTCTCAAAACAACATTTCCCGAGGCGGACGCAAAACCGCGGAGCCCGTTCGAGAGGAATCGATTCGTACACATCTAACAGCAACACAGTAACACACCGCAGCAGCATCGCGACAGTAGCCTGGACAGGAATCGAAGTGCCGTGAATCGAGCAAGTGTACGCAAACCCGGCATCCGGAAATCGAACCGTTTGCAAAACTATTACACTAAAGATCAAGCAAAAGCGTCTCCAATGTCCTTGCTGTCCCAGCGCTCGATTCAGTTCGAAAGAAAAGTTTGAAAATTCCAGCAGTGCAAAGCGAAGGTGAATATAGTGTGAATTAACGAAAATGCCACAACAACGAAAAATCATTCATTATGATGCAGCGAAAAAATATCGAAGTGAGCAATGTGTGCTAAGATGGGACGAGTGTAGAAATGTGTTGTGGCTCAGTTCGATCAGAATGCGTGCGAGAATGCAGCCGTTCGGCTGGGCGCAGTGAACAGATTCCGGAAGACGGAATCAACTTTTAACATCGATCAAAAATATTATCTTACGTGAAGTGCACTTGCAATACCACCGCGGAATAGAACATATTTTTTCTGTGCCTCTGTTTCGTAGATTGTTTAGTGCTCTAGCTTACAAAAGTTTGTTATAAAAAATGAATTTTTGGGACTGTTTTTATAATTTAAACAAGTTTTCGAAAATTGTACTTTGCAAAAAATATTTTTTTCTCTTGCCAGTGAAAAGTGTGGGTCGCCTATGAATGTTTGATTTTTTTTACACTGCTACCATCAGAAGAAGTGTGTGTCTCGTGTGGTGCTATTGCTACCATTCTGCGAGTGTGTGTCTCGTGTGGTACCGTGCAACAGTTACATTCTGATATAATTCTGACTGTAATGTGTGTTGCAGTAAAAATTTTGGTGCAAACTTTTTTGGAAAGATTTTATCACGTATTGATAAATAATTAAGGAGTAGGTGACAATTTTGTAAAATGTGAAAAATTCGGAATTTTCATATTTTTGGCTTTAACACTTAGAAAAAAATTAGAAAATTAACATCAATGAATTTTAATGAAATTTCAAATGAAATTCAGTCAAAAAAATTAAACTCCGCCTTACGGCATGATGCGTTGCCTAGGAACAGCACAGAGTCTTAGACCACTGTTTGAGCCTCTGATGAGTAGGAAAAATCAACCACCCGGACGTTGGTCGTGTTGAACGTCAAAGACCCATCCCTTACACCCAATTCCCATCGCCTGGCCGAAGATACCGGCAGCGATTATTATTGGCCGTCATGATAGTCGTTTCCTCTTCAGGTGCCGGAAGCAGGAAGTGTGGGTGGCCGTGCTGGATGGGGCAGAGGCGATGGTTTGTGAGTGTGTGTGTGTTTTTGTGGAAAACTGTGGAAAAACCCAAAAATTCGTGTTTGCTCTTTGAAGTTCGGCTCGGCGATGCGGTTGCGTTTGTGCGGTGTGCATATCGATTGGAAGCAAACGAGGCCTTGTGTTGCAGTGTTGGAGCTGCGGCTACCGCTGCAGGTGCAATAAAAATTGTCATCGACACGCAAACATCAATCGCGAGGGGACACCACGATCGAATAATAACGCCGTATCGCTGCCGAACCCGCGCAAGTGAACTCGATTTATCACAAGACTTCATCGGGGTGGTGTTTTTTTTTTTATTTTGCTGTTGGCTCATTCCGTTGCATTCGACCTCTTTCCATCCCGATGGGGACCGGTTTCGTGCACCACAGCGACAGAATCTTCTCGCAGTTGCACCGCACCTAGCAGGCGGGGTGCAATATCGACTGCAATTATCGTTAGTGTTTGATTTTTTGTTGCTGTGTGCGTCTGCCGTTCGATTCATCAATTTTTGTGCATTTTTCGATCATTTCGATTCGAGCCGTAGACGGTGAGACTGTTGGGTGGAAGGTGTTTCGTGATGATTCCATCGCATTAGAGGGTGTTGAATTTTGTGATGATTTTTCCAAAAAAATATTTTTTTTATGTTTTACTCCATTCCAAAAGCAACCACGGTGGTACATTTTACGCAAAAGTGAGTAGTGTGACAAAACGAAAAAAAAAAAACAAGCAAGTGAATTTTAGTTCCTCGTTTCGGTGTCCTATTTCACCGCAGTGCAATCGTGCAAAATTAAACCACACTTCTAAGCGAAAGCGCGCGCCCACACAGAAACGAATCGAAAAAAAAAAATTGTGCAGTGAATATGACAAGCTCAGCCAGCCCGTGTGCAATGTGCAGTAAGATGCAGTGAGAGTTTGCCGTCATTCGATATCAAGCGTTCAGCGCTGAAAACGGATAAAGGTGCCGGTGCGTGTGGTGTGGAGTGTAAAGTGTCCTTGCGCGGATTCGCAAGTGTTTCCGGTGTGCGGCCAGGAAGTGGCAGCGTGACGTGGAAAATGCGTTAAGAAAAATATTTTTACCCTTTATTTTTCGTTGGTTTCCGCTCGTCGGCCCTTTGAAATAGTACGACCTGCTCCCCTTCACACCCCCCTCATCCCCTCTGCCTACCAACGCCCCGCGTGCCGCAATACTTATGCGTCGGTGTAGCTACGATCCGGTCTTGGTTTTCTTCGTTCCTGGTCGTTTTGACGCGTTTCTGTTGTTTTAGTTCGGAAAGAATCGAAATCGCAAGTGAGTGTAATCCTGGTGTGCGTTGAAATAGAAGGAAAGCGAAAGAAGAGGAAGAGAGAGAAAAAAGGGGAAGAAGTGAGAATTGTGCATTTGCGGCGGCATACAGACGGCGACGGTGGTACGTCGTTGTCGCTGTCCCGCCCGAGCGCGGTACGGGGCGCAGTGATGATACCCCAACACAATCAGGTGATCAGCAGCGCGTTGTCACAGCAAGGCAGCGACATGGATACGGTGATGGTGCAGCAACAGCAGCTGCAGCAGCAGCAGCAACAGTACACAAGCGCCTCACCACCCGTGTTCGGTTCTCAGATGGTGGATAAGAACTCCAGCACGCCCTACACCGATGCAACGCAGGTGAGTGAACTCGCGCGAACGCAAACACACACAAAAAAAAACCAAAAAAAAAATCGACGAACCAAATTGCAAAACTGTGCCGAATCTGTTGATGCAGCTGGCCGGTCGAGTTTGGTGCAAAATAATGCATCGGCATGGGCATGGGTGGTGTGATAAGGAAACACTCAAGCAAGCCGTTATCAGTGGGTGGCACGTAGATGGATCGGTGCGTCTTCCCTGCTGAGATTGTGTGTGTGTGTGTTTTTTTTTGTAAAGTGCAGTGTAGCTCACATTTTTTCTTTTAAAATCTAATTTTATTCAATCAGTGTTAGTAAACCTATAAAATATTCTTCTTGTGAGCGCTACAACACAATTTGATCGAATAGAGCAGGCAAAACACTCCGCACTTGGTAAATGGCGTGGTTAGCAAACGGCAAGCCCGGATAATCCTTTCGGTCACCACTGCGGAGGATTAGATGGGAGTGTGCGAGGTGTCCTTTGGCGTCCGGCTTCCACATCCCTTCCGCCCCCCAAAAAACCCCACCGCATATAAATCAAACGATGGCCCGAAACACTGACACTCGCACATAAATTCCACTTTTCATCCATTCCGTTTTCGCTGCCGGCGTTTGATCGTTTTGTCACGCGGAAGATCGGCTTTGGCCGGGCTGCCCTCTTCATTTTTTGCCATTTCTTTTCCGAATCCGGGTTTTCCTTGGGACGGCCGGTGGGAGCACCACGCGCTCGAATCGATGCGCCATAATTTATATCGTCTAGATTAAAACATAAATTTCCATATTATCTGGCCCACGGGACGCCCGCTTTCTTCGGCCTCCGCTGGTGTTTGTGTTTTCGTGTGACATTTGCCAAACGCTCGGCACGGTCGGTTAAAGTTTTTCCCCAGCCCCGGGAGGAGTGGGTTTTCGTTGGCTTCTGACCGCACGAGGATGGCCACACGCCTTTTGCGTGGTTCTGCTGTGAAAAGGAAACTTTCGCCGCGCTACCTTTTTCGGCCTATTTTGTTTGCGGTTTCAGAGTTGGGCGCTCTCCTCTTACACGCGCTTCGTGCGATGCGTGCTTTATCTAAGGAAACTCAACGCAAAGTGATTTCTGAAGTGAGAAAAATACCAGTGCCGAAAAGTGCCAGTTGTGTCTCGCGATTTGATCTCCGAACCGAAGTGTCTCTGAACCGAAAGAGAAGTTCTTAAAATCGTGCAAATGCAAGCGGATGCGTTCGATTCGCAAAATCCGTGTCGAAATCCAATTTAATTTTTAATCTCGGTCCAAAAATAGACCAATCGTGCTCGTTCGTGGCTTTCCCCTTTTCCCTTTTGCTGTGTTTTATTTGTGCTAAAAATTAGCATGCAACGCCATGTGCTGCCTGCTGCACGGCATTGCTTTGCTTTCCAGATTCTGATCCCTTCCGCTGTCTGCCGTCGCTTAGTGTTCTTTGGCCAGATTTGGCTTGTCGTTAGAGTATTATCTTATCCGGTTTTTTCCGGTGAGTCTCCTTCGCACTTTAGGCGATATTGAGAGGCTCGGAAAAGCTGGAAAAGGGCCGTTGCTTCTTAATCACAAACCAACCGATTCCGAATGGCCCTCGGAATGTCCGCGACGGTGTGCGGGCGTAATGCGTAAACACACCCCGGGAAGAGGGTATTGTTTTTTTTTGCTCGCCGTAGCTGGTGGAGTCAGGTTTTCTTTTGCTACGTCCGCTGCTGCTGCTGATACTAAATGGCAAGAAGATGAAATGAATTATTAAAACCGAATTAAGGATGATGTATTTTAGACCTCACGCCCCTTATGGGTTTCGCAATCGAATTCGTTTGCGTCACGACGTAGCCGTAGCCTTTTCTCGCCACAATTTTCGCCGACTAGACGGTCGTGTCTTGTTTTTCTGGGAGGTTTTTTTTTATTATTTTTGGCTTGCTTCTCTTATTTAGTACGGCTGGTACATTTTCGCTGCCCGGCTCTGTTTTTCACTTCTCGCTCGCTATTTTATCATTATCGTTTAGCAACGGACGGCAACGTTTGGCCCCGGCGTTTGGGTGTCGTTCCGCGTCCTCTCCACCGGATTGGATTTTTCCGGCAAATGTGCAAAATTTTCCCTCCCCCCGCCCCCCACGTCATTGGTAACTTTTCCTCCCGCAACGGAGGAGGCCTGAAGAAGTGTTAATTGCTTGATAAATACGATCGTTTACCGAGTCGGTGCGTTTTGCCGGTGGGGCGGTGGTGGTGGTGGAACGAGGTGAACGAGCAACCCACCACGGGTGCCAGATTGTATGCCAAAATTATGCGCGCTCTAAAGAGCGTTTGTTTTTTCGACGCGTTCAGATTTTTGTTTTTACACTTTATTTTTCTGCACACAGCCACTTGGGGCTCGTTTTTATGTCGCTTTCGTGGAAGACTCGCAACGCTTGTGGACACCTTCTTGGGGTGGGTTTTTGTTTTTTGTTCGGTCGGTACTCTGCTTCCTTCTTCGGAGCGTTTTGTGACCGACCCGGGCTGGGAAGCATGGGACGAGGTGACGAACTGTCGAAATGCCTTGCGAGGCTTTAGCAGCGGCTGGAACGATAGAAGAAGAAAAAAAAGCACGCACACACACACAACGACGCTCGGAAAGAATGCCGTCGAAATTATTATTCTACTATGAAATATATTTCCGCTAGCAGCGAATTACACTTCGCCCGACTGATCTGGCGAACACGCTCGGGAGAGGATGACTTTTCCTCCCCAGAGAGCAGGGGCAAATTTTTCAAATCGCTTCAGTTCAGTTTAGGCTCCGTTTCGATATTTTGCCGTGCCGTGGGCGAGGGTTTAGTCGATTGCCGGTTGGGTTGGTTGTTACTGATTCTTGTTGTTTTTTTTTTTTGCCTCCAGTGGAATGTTTGTGGCATGTTTTGTACGGGATTGGTTACGCCTCATGAAAGATGGTTCCAAGTAGGTGCGAAATTTACACAAAACACAGTCTGTTTGCAGCAGCAGCCCAGCTAATGTTTACGATTAGTGCGTGTAGTAATAGACGCTTCTGATGGGAAGCTCTAAAAAGTTCATAGAATAATTTCACATGCCACAGTTTTTTTTCCCTAGAGCGACAAAAGTTGACGCTCATTGCAATAGGAAACACAACGAAATAGATGGTAAAATCAAAAATATATTTTACCAGTTTACGTTGGCTTCGATTTCTAAAAGGATCGCAAAAATAGAAAAATTGTAAAAATAGGCAAATGTTCTTCAAAAACGTCACACCAAATTTGTATAAGCCAAGTGCGTTGTGGGTCGGTGCGACGATTTCGGTAGCAGTGAAGCCAGCAGCAAACGGCACATTAGATAAAAGCGAGTGGATAAAAGCCAACGCGGTGTGTTTGGGCGAAGTGCGTTATAATGGGCGGTATCGAAAACAATGGTACCCAAACACAAGCGTTCGCCGCGTACCGAGCCCGGCACCAGCAAAGCCTCTAGGCAGGTGGATGAGCGACACCGCGTGTGTCTCTACATAGCTGAAACTAGCAACAACATGGTTCTCCACGCGAGACGGCCACTTGTCGCGAAAACGGGCACGATGCAACAGCAGCTGCTGCTGGATGCAATGGTGGTGCGAGAGAGCATGCTTAGCTTGGACTGAAAACGTGATCCGCTCGACCGTACGTGACTGTATGATTTGCTGACCCGTCCCGTCGCCAAGCGAGGTGCCCAGGTGCAGGGTGCGGTAGTTCGTATATCGCGCTGGTTTTGCCTAAAGCCGATTAAACTGAAGGCGGACTACCTTAAAGACGGCTAGCCTGCCACCTGTCGGTGTGTGTGTGTGTGTGTGAGGGTTGGGTATGAATAATTGTGCTCGCAGTTGTTCGTTTTTGGTCTAGCAGTTTGCAAAGGGGCGAGAAATGAATTTGCTCTGAAAACATTGCGTCACTGCACCGTTGCCAATAGGAGCATCTCGATTGGTGCACGTGTTCACCCTCGCTCACCCATCGCAAATGTGCTTGATATAACGTGTGCCACCGTGGGCTGATATGATATGGGCCCTCAGCTAAACGCGTTCATCGAACTCCGCTGGGCTCGTCGGTGGGAGCTGCGGAAGAGGGAACCTTCAAATGTCTCAAGTGCAAGTCCACCAGGCCACCATTGCAAGCTGCCGTCGGTTACAGTTGGCTTTGGGGGCGTTAAGTCTTCACCAAACAGGGAAACGGCTGGTGAAGCAGCGTGCACTATCAGATACGGACACCGGCCACAGGTTTGTTTCGCACGATCCGAGAAGCGGGCAAAGTATAAACATATTTAAAGTCCTTCGCTATCCGGAAGCAAATGTGAGTCTGGATGTGAATCAAAAGTGAAACGGTAAAAATGGCTTGTCGTTATCAGTGGCAGTGGGTTGTGTTGTTGTTTTTTCTTCAATGGAAGCCACTTGGGCCTGAAGAGCTAAAGTACACCCTTACACGCTTCCTCCGAGCGGCTGGGCAGACGGAGGGCGGCGGTGTTCCACGGTGTCGGTGCAGACATTTAGACGACTTCTCGGTCGAGTGTCGCGAGTCCTGAAGGGTTCTGGAGGATATTTTTTTTACTGTACCACCTCGTTTATCGCTGTTTACTTTCTACTTTCACCTCGTTCTTGGACGGCTTGGACGGGCGGGCTGTACCACGTGCCGGACCGACTCAACAGTGTGATGTAACGCACACACCACCGGCCGGACCGTGATTGTCAGTCGCTGGAGGGTTGACTTTTACCGGTCTGTGTTTACCCGGCCGTCTGAGTGTGGGTCTGAGTCGTATCCCGGTGAAGGATTTGTTTGTTGCTGTCGTTCGTCGTCGACACCAAGAAATTGTTCGATTTTTGCTGGCGGGAGAAGTGGCTTTTGATTAGAATTTGTTACGAGTGGGTTACGTGTTGCACCCGGGACTTTCGCGTTCGCGCCCGCGAGTCTAGCACGGTACGGGCCGAAGGGTTAATTTCACTGGCCCAGAATCGTCCCACAAAACTGCACCCCTCGGTTGCAGGTGGGTTAAGCAAGTGGTTTAGGTATTTGAAAATTTTGCATATAGTTTCCCTCCATCCGCCGGTGGAGCGTTTGTGGAGCACGCGAATTCTAGGGCAGGGTTGGGGCGGGGGTCGCACGGATCAATCAAACGTTCGCACGTTTGCGCACCGAAAACTAGCGCAAAACGTTTGTTTTGGAGCACACTTTCTTCGGAACCGCTTGACCGAGCGTTCTAACGCACGGCGACGTTCGTTCGTTCCTCTGAAACCCACCTCACCGTTGCGGCAGTGCATCGAATGCATTTCACGCGCTCCACCCCGCGTGTACGGGCTAAACTTAGCTTCACGTAATTAAAAATACACCTAGTTGCCACGCCCCTTCTCCTCACACCCCCCTCCCCCTTCCCAACTGGCTGTGAAATTAAATTGACTAATGCAAATAGAAGAAAAGCAAAAGCACTTGATTGAAGAAGAAACTGAAAAACTCATGCGTCACTTCCAAACGGTAAGCGGATAGTTTGACATTACAGCAAATGTTTGCGCGTGGAGGTTCCTGGGACCATGGGCGGTGTTGGGAGGGTTGGGTGGAATTTAGAAGTTTGCCATTTTTTGTTGCCGTTGCGTGCTCACAATGACAGTTTATGAGTGGTTCTATTTTTGGTTTGCAATAAGTGGTTTCGAACTGCAGTAGACTAACATCACAATGCGGATAGTTCTCTGTGGTTGGTTCGCTTATCAGCGGTTTGGTTAATAGGCTTTGATATTTTTAGAGATTTATCTCGCCAATTCGAAGCGGTTTTTAGTGCCAGAAAAGCCTTTTAAACAACAAAATTGCTATCAGCTTGAGTTAGAGATGTTTAATGAATGAGAATGTTTTAACGGAAAATTCTTTCCAGATCTGATTGGTTTTGGTTGCAGTGTTGGTTACTTTCACTTTAAATGAAATTGCATTTGTGCATGTTAAAATGGAAATTTAAGCATGAAATTATTCTTTTTATTTAGGAATATTCAATCTATATCAATGGGGTATCCTTCAAGCACTTACATTTCAAATCAAATTTACCCCTTCTCGGCTCTCACACAACGGTCAATAGGCGTCATCCTTCACCTCATTCTCGGTTTGTCCTTCCGGCTCGCTTGTCCCGAGTGCAGCAAATCATCCTACCGCGATGATTTCCGGCTGAGCGCGCGCGTGACTAATGCCAAGCGATGCAACTGCCACCGAACAGCGGTCGGACGACATCGGCGACTTCACTGGCAGAGCAAAAAAAAAAGGCGTGATTCTTAGAAAAGAAAACAAAAAAAAACAACATCAACAAACACAACACAACGCCAAGAACATGGGCCCGCGACATGGCACCAATTGCACGATTGTGGGATTGTTTACACAAAACAAATCAACGATAATTTAGTTACACTTTAATGTCATCTGTGTGATCTGGGCAGCGCCTGTGACCGAGCGCTAGCGGACCGCACCGTTTGCAACGAGTGTGTTTATGTGTTCTAGATTCTCACGATGCTAGGTGGATAGAAAAGAAATAAACTCAAATCGAATGGGTGGTGGTGGTGGTGCTCGGGGCCCGTCATCATCAGCAATTGCGTACTTTGCCGACGCGCGTGAATCCATCCCGTAAGTGGTTGTAAATCTGGCCAATAATTCAAGGGAACCCCGAGTGCGGGAGTGCGTCTGGCAAAATGAGGACGAGTAACTAGGACGAGCTGATGCGTAGTTTTATCTTGACGAAACTAAGCGACTTGCCCTACATTAAGGGTGCCGCATTGATGCTCCTTAATCAGTTTTATTAACCCGATTCATGCTCACCTGCTAATCACGTACCGCACGTTCCAGGAAGCAAGCATCCGCTTTTGCACATTGAACGCCGTTTTCAATTTAATTAAATAAGTGTGGATTTAATCATTTACAGGCTCGTTTCCGCGTTTTCGAAGCCTGCGCGCTGATTAAAGCCATATTTTGCATCGATCGAAAGGATGGCCCGCTTATTAAATCGACCCCATGGTCACGGGGCCGAGGGGTGTAAAGATTTCGACGGAAAACTCCCGGTCGCCGGCCAGGAAATACGAAACTTCCCACGGATCCGCCGCTAGCGAAACGGGAACGGTGTGTTCGATGATGGAATTTAATTAAATGATGAAATTTGAAAACTTTCCTTGCGGATTTCGGTTTGGTTTGTTGATCAAGCCGCGGGAAAGGTAGCGGTACGGTATCGTCGAATGCCCGGAAGTGTTATTAAAGTCTCGCTACGGGTTTTAAGCGGCGACTTCTCGGCTTCGGGGTCGGAATTGGTGCAAAATGTGTCCTCCGCGTACGATATTATCTCCCATTTTCCATTACGAGCACTCACCGCCTCACCCGACGTCGTTATTTACGCAACGCAAGCTTGCCGTGCTTTTTCTCGCCGCACTTCTTGCGGCTTCAGCAGTATTGGATTAGCGTTTTGGATTTTTCGGGGGCAAAGCCGTTCGTAGCGCAACCCTTTTTCTGACGAATGCTCTCGCACGGAGTGGGAGCTTGTGCGTAACAAAATTAGAAACCCTGCCCTACCGGGCGGTGGATGTGGTGTGTCCCATCGGATGGGTGTTTTGTGGATAATCGTCTCTAGAAATGGAATAAAAACCGGAAAACTTGAACTAATCCTCGGCAAACAGGATCGGTGTGTTTCGTAGTTGTGTTCGGTTATGCGGAGAAGGATCATCTGAAACTACGACGCAAAAAAAAAAAAACAATATTATACATAATGCCACGCAGTTGCGAACGCGAGAGCGAGAGGTTAATGAAAAATTGTTGATTGGGTGCTCCGTTTTGTAAACGGGTGCTCCGTCTGGTAAAATATGTGATTTATTTTTATAAAGTTTGTGAGATTTTTTCTTAAGAAATCGAACCTTTTATTCAATGTTTCGCTTGTCGAATCTTTGAATGAATTGTTAGAAAAGTAATATTGTTACCAAAACAACAGCTCCTGTTTTTTTCATTTCTTGATCGGCATCCTTCGTAGAATTTCGTATTATCACAACCTATTTTTTTTTTGTTAACACAACTGCCACTCCCGAACCGAAAACATTCCTGATGGGGCTTCTGGATGTGCCATAGCCTGTCAGTGGGATTTTTCTTCACTCGTATTAGATTACACTTTTCCAAATTGAAATCCGTCTGATGAAGATGACGGGCGCTCGCTGCTGCTGCTGCTGCTGCTTCTGCTGCTGCTGCTGCTGCTGCTGCTGCTGCTGCTGCTGCGTGCTGCGAATGATAATAAACTTCAAGCCAAGACAGTAGCCCAAACGGACCGCTGCGTTTCATAACTCGCAGCGGGTGAAAAGCAGCAGCGAGATACGAGCAGGTCCAGAGCTTTAGAGATTTTGTTTCGCAATTAGGTTTTTTTTGGGGGGCGCCAAAACGGGAGGAAAGAAACGACCTTCCCGCTGTCAGCCACCTTCCTCAGCAGTCTTCGCGCAACCTGACCACTTTGCGGTCGTAATTTGGTTGTAATTAATTGAATAATTCTTCAGCTTCATCGTTTATCCTTGCGGCCTCCGGGTGTTCCTCGGGTGCGTTTGTCTGATATTATGTTCTTTTTTTTCTCTCTATTCTGTGCCAACATGTTCACTCACACACTCAAACACACATGGCCCAGTCCGTCCGTTCTTCTGCGTTTGACTTCAACTGCACCGCTTCGTCCGCCCCGGCGGAACGTCTTGCCGGCGCCAGGCGTCAGCACCGCAGCAAAATATTCCAGTCGGTGCGTGATTCGATTAAGATGGCCGACCGTGTGTGTGTTTGTGCGCGCGTGTATGTGCACCGCGCGTTCGCACGCACACCCACCCACCCCATCCAACCACCCGACCGGATGCCAATGCTGCGGAATAATAATAATTTAACAACATGCAATACCCATCCTGCTCCACCATTTCCATCAATCCTGGTTTTCAGGCCCGATTTGGCCTGCTGCAGCGCTTTTTTTTGTTGTTGCTTTTTTCGACCACCTCCCCGTGCTCCAATCATCCTCGGCCGCCTGACGATGATTGACCGTCGGATAATTTATCATCGTGTGCGTGCGTGACGCTACGGGTAGGGTGGGGGCCGTCCCGGTGGGTGGTGGGATAGTGGTGCCAGCGGCAAAAGGCGTAAGTTGTGCAGCTGATGGAGGACAGCGTGCTGAAGAAAGGAGCCTGCTCTGTTTATTAATAACGGTAGCGACCTCGCGCCTCGACCAGAAAGAAACGGCGTGACTGGAGAATATTGTTTGGCACACCGGACATCGCAACGAGCCCATGCTCTCGGATGACCGTAAAAGGATAAACTGGATGAAGCCAAATCATCGCGTGCGAGATTCGGAACCGAACGGATACATTCCTCGGGAAAATCAGGCTCAAAATTATTGGGTAGTTGCTTCGATGACTGCTGGGCTGCGAATTGTCTCAAATCCATTAAATCGATATTTTATCTTTTTGTCTTAATACTCGAGCTGCATTCATCCCGAAAGAGGGAGTCGCTATTCGCTATTTGATACAAAAATTAGTTCAAATGGAGACGCCTGGTGAGTTTTAAAATGCGCGCTTTAAAAACGATGCCTCGAGTAGAACTGTTTCTGTTATTTTAAAATTTGTTTCCACTGCTCTTTTTTCCTTTTGATCCAATTTCCGATCGCGGGGCTACACCAGCTCGGAGGTGGAGATGAAAAATTGGCATACGCAATTTATCGCATTAATGCCGGCCGTCGGGGCCGAAACCTTTCCCCGTCGTTCCTCCAAAAAATCTGAATAATCATCATTAATCTTCCTCATCGGTATCGTTGGAGCGTAGTCTTACCCTGTCCTTCTCGTTGCGCAAAGTTCAACCGAGGCAAAGTAGCCGGCTTAAAGGTTTGTTGATCGTGATTGTGCCGATTTTCCGTACACTTCCGGTGCACTTGCTCGCTTAGTCGTCTCGCTGGAGCTAGCGAGGTTATTATTTTTTCGTTTTCCGAGTTTTGGTAAACATTGTTGGCTCCCCGGTTTCAGATGAACCTCGTCTTGTATCGTCTCGTCCTGTGCCGGAGTTTTATTTCATCGAAACATTCCTTCTGCTCACGTTCCATGGCGAGCCATTGACTTCCGGACGAATGGAAGTGGATGAAAGGGAAAGTAATAAAAGCGCAAGCTATAAAGACGTCCCCAGCAGGAAGCGATAGAGATGTCCTGGCTTGGGTGCTCGGTTTATGGTTTGTTAATTTTTATCCCCCGACCAGGTCCCCTCTCCCCCCGCGCCCTCGTTTGTTTCCACAAAACTCATTCACTCACTTGATGGACGTGGCTCGTCCGCCTTTCTTATCAATCGACACATCGCGAGGAATTTGGTCAGCGAAAATGGTATTGTCATTGTGCGATGAGCGGCAAGCAAAATAAAGGCACCGATTTTGATATTCTCCGTATCACGTACAAAGGACGCAGGATTGATTGCACACGCCGGTTGTCCCTTTTTTGGCCGGTAGGTTCGCTAGCGTGGAGTAAAGTTCTGGGCGAAAAAAAGAGAAATATTTTTCCACCAAGCCGCCAAACCAACCAAACCAAGCTCCCGGCGCATACATTCCACGGAACAGGCGAGAATAAGCTATGAACCCATCGCAATAAAACATTTTCGCCTATTTTTATTTTTTAACGATGAACTTGGGCGCGTGCTGCAGTGGCAAACGACAGAATGGAATCGAAAATGTTGTTAGGATTATATATGTGTGTGCGTGTGTTTTCTTCTCTTTTTTCAAAATGTTCCACATCAAGATATTTGTTGTGTATGCTTATGATTTTGTACAGAAAATCCGCCCAACGATCCTTTCGCCTGAGGTTCATCGGCAGTTAAATCGGGGCTCGAATTTTCGTTTCTTTTTATTTCTTCAGCTCAATGCCTCAAGTACTGTGGCGGAACTTGTTCGCATTATATTGTGCGAACCCATCCCGACGGTTGCTCACGGGCGAGCTACCAGTGAAAAAAAGGTAGGAACCCAGGAAGTTCGAATTTTCATTTGAAAGTAAAATAAAATTGGCCATAAAAATGAAATAAAAATGTGGCAGCCCCGTGTGCCTTTGCTGCACAGAAAGTGAGATAGAGAGAAAACGAAAAAAAAAACAATGAACAAGGAATTTGGTCCATCCTTCGCGGATTAGATCACGGGCTGGCTGGCTGACTGGTTGGCTTTCTGGTAAATGGAAAATCCTATTTGGGTTTATCGCTTTCAGGTCCAGAGTTCGGGTTTGAGACGAGCCTTCGGTGGGAAGCGGTTCGCTTTGCCCCTTTTTCTCGACCCTGATGGTGTGTGTGTGCTTGTCTGTCGTCCAAGTCAGAGAGCTGAATTGCAGGCCGCGTTTTTCAAAAAACAATTCGTACGGTTTAGTCAAATGACGGTCACGAGAGAAAATGGCACGCAAAAAAAAAAAAAAATACACGAAAGCAAAAATTCGACGGCGGTAAAGGAAAATGTATGGTTAATTTAATTTCGTTTGATTTTGCTCTCCGTTCATTCCGTGCGCGAGATGGACTTTCTCGGTGTATCCGAATCCCTGCGTTGAAATAGGAAAGGTTCGGCTGCAGCGGGGTTTTGATAGGAAAGCGGAAATCGGCGATTTCTCTTCGCCTGTCCTCTTTCTCTCCTTCAAATCGAACCATCGGAACGAGCGTGTCGAATTTTTATCCAACACCGTTCCCGGCTAATATCACCAGGATTGGCCTTTTGCTGTTGGTTCAAAGGAATCCGTTCACCACCGTACCGTGCCTGGATCGAATGGTTTAGGAAATAGAGTAAAACGAAAAAGGCAAGCCGGAAGCGAAACCTCGTCTCGGTTGGTAAAAAGAAAAGTAAACGAAAAAGGCGTGAAAGGTATTAAAAATGCAATTTCGAATTATATCCTGATAGCGGAGTTTAATTTCAACGATCGTAAACACCAATTTCTGTCGCTGCGGGAGCACCAATCGGTTGCTGGTTTTGCTTCGAGATGATGGAGAATATAGAAAACGTGTTTTTTAATCACACTGGCTGCATACTTGGTATCGGTACAGGACTCTCGGGTTTCGGGTTTCACGAAGCAGGAGAATTTTTTCCACGTCTTCGACAAACCTGAAGGTGCGCACGATCGGCACCTAATTCTCCATTGACTGTCGAATTGCATCTCGCATATTTTGGTGCTCTAGGCTCCGGGAGGTTTCAAGCTTTCAAGTATGGAAATCAGAATTGGTGGTACTAAAAATGATTGAAATCTTCTTTATCCCCCGCTATGACAAAGTCACAACAAAACACCACGAGACTTTAAAAGGACCTTTTTTTTTGCTCCGCGCAGTCCGGGGATATGCTTCATTCAGCAGTTTTCGTGCCTCGCCTCCCGTCAGTTTCGCAACAATAAACACTCCATCATTTCTGTTTTATTTCGAGGTGGGCTGTGCTGGCAAATGCGTCCGTGCACCCGGGTCTCTTTATCCATTTGTTGTTCTTCACCCGGGGGTTCCGAGGCGGGGGCGCTTCGCTTTCACTTTCGATGATGTGTGTTATAATCAAAATACAAAAATGTGAAGCACAAATAACTGACAACATCTGACAGACGTGGACAGGCTCTGGAGAGGCGTGGAGCGGAACCCGAATGAAAACCCGGCCGGTTTCGTATGATCGATTGGAGGTGGCCGAAATGGGAGCATAAAAAATTGCTCTGTTAGCAACTTTCGGCCCTGTCCGCCTGCTCTCCCACTCCGGGCGCAGGGTCCGGGTGTGCTGAAGGTCGAAATAAACATATTCCAATTTCTCCGTTCTGTTCTGCGTTTTCCATTTTCCTTTCCACCCATCTTTTGAAAGTTTATCACACTCACAGTATTTGTCAATTTTCCTACTGGGGGTGGTGCTTCCCCTAGCGCTCCCTATCCGCTTGTGACGATGTGTCCCATTTATTGGATCGATAGTGCAGAACGACACAGGCAGGCTGCGGCAGTAAAGAAGCGAAATGACTTCTTATTGCTAGCAAGGTGACGACTGCTGCTGTCGCAAGCCGATGCCCTGAGGCTGATAGCACCCAGACATGAAGGCATGTGCCTCGTAGACATGGTCGAGTAAATAGTAATAAATTGTTGGCGTTCTCACCCCACGGGCCAGCGTTTTGGGGGCAGCAAGCCGATGCACCTCTCCGTACACGCTCACGACGGTGACGGTTGTTTCCGTTCACCGCGGGGAAAGTTTTTCGGGAGGCAGGAAAACTTTGGAGCCGGCATTTTTCGTGCATTTTTTCACCTTGTTCACTCCACCCTAGGGTCCTGTTGACATACAACGTGACGATTGCACGATGGTGATGATCAAGATACGAATTCCCGCTCTGAGGGAAGAGTTTTTTTTTTGTCGGAAAAGAATTCCCTCATCATCGGACGGGGAGGAGGGAAAATAAAATCGAAACACTTTCATAATTTGTTTTTCCCTCCCTATCTCACTTTGGATTTTCTTTATATTTTCAACTTTAGCAGGTGTTCTTTTTTCTGTGGGTGCGATTCTTACCACTTCCCGGGACAAACATACACACTGTCATGCGTCTTTGGGACGTATGGGAGTAGTAGTAAACCGAAGAGGCAAAAAGCTTAGCCTGGGCAACTATTCGCTTCCGTAGAAAACCTGCACGCAGGACGCACCGAACTTCTGAATGCTGCGAGAAAGTTTACAAATTACGCCGAAAACTTTCGCTTCTGCTCAACATTTGCCTTAATCCGTTCTGTTGCCGTTGTTGTTATGGCGTTACCCTTACATGGGGACAACTTTTCACGGGCCACATCGTTTGCATGCCATGGATCATTCAATCATGAACCCGAGTGCCATCGGTACACTCGACCCGCTTCCGGTGGTGGTGCCTTGCCCGGATCGTCCCGCGAGGCCCGAGCGAGCGTAGGAGAGAGAGTAACAAAATTGAAAACATAAACTAGAAACAAACACCAAACTGCTGATGGGTGAACCCGGATGCCTTCCGGCGTCCTAAGGACACACGAGCACGTAACACCGAGGGAAGTCGTAAAAGATAATGAAGAAAAATAAAACAGCCAACCGGTGCCGAGGTGCCGGTAGGTGACAACGATCCCTTGCGATCGGGCGCGGGGTGGCTGGTGCGGGGCGAAAGTTTTTCATATTTTCCGATTTTCCCATCGATTAACGAACGGTTCCCGGGAAGCATGGTTCGCACGGGAAGAGGCCGTAGCGAAAGGAAATAAAAAAGTGACATAAAATTCTTGCTTTTCCGCGCGGAATGCTTTCCCCTCGTGGCAGGCGCGCGTTGTTGAAGGCGCGTGCGGTTTTTTTTTCTTCTCCTTCCGAAAAATGTCGATCAATCGTACGTAAGGGTGAAGGGAGGAAAAAACCGGTGAGTTTAGGGGCGAGGAACGCAGGAGCAAGAGAGAAAGTTTCGCTATTTGCCGTCAAGCCTGCCTGCCGTGAATGTGTTGCATTCCCTTCGCCTTCCCAGGAGCAAACGGTTTCCGGCCGAAAGCCGGTGGGACGAAAGCGATACACACGCACATACACACACACACAAAGCCAGCATGCCGGAAACGACCCCTTTTTCGATAGCTCGGAGATAACGAAGCAAATGCCGGGAACGAAATTAGGTTTTGCGGGTTGTGACTGCTCGGGGAGAGGCCGCACGGGATACGATGACTTTGGCCACGATTGTTGACATCATTGACATGATATTTTGCTGCCGCAGCGTCTTGGCGCGGAGGCACTTTGATGGGTTTCTTCCTTTATTCTGGCATGTTTTTTTTTCCTTCCGATTCTCCTTACCGTTCAGCACACGCCGCATTTTGGTAGAAAGTGAATTTGGCGAAAGGAATGCTCCGCGTGTGCGTGCGTATTTTCACCGCGAAACATATTTCCACGCGTATGCTCCACGCCCCGATTTTTGACACGAAATCGTCCGAAATTGACGGGAAAGAATTTCGAATGTACACAGCAACAAAAGGCAAAAGTCCTGCGAAAGCGAACTGAAAATCAATACAAATTCAAGCGGCCTGAAAAAACAGCTCAAGGGTAGCCGAAACCGAAACTGATTCTTTCCGGTGCAAAGTGGAGCTACCCGGCCTGGCCTATATTTGGCATCACAACTGCGAACTGGCAGGTTTTGCATCCTTTCGTTTGGGATGGATATAATTTTTCACTTTCACTCGCCTTCGGGCCAGAAAGCCGTACGAAAAAAGTAAACGCTCGAAATGCTTGAGCTTGGCGCTCCGAAATAAGAGTTCGGGAAGACTGGCTAGGTGAAAACGGTTACGGGGAAAATAGACATAGGAAAGTATGTATATTTTTGTTTTGTTAAGCCCGGCTTGGATCGCCTTTACAAGTAACATTAGGTGGAATAGTAAAATGGGCTAAGCGAAATGTAACTCCAAGCCCAGGATGATTGAAACTTTGCCGGATACTTTATTCTGTTTGGTTGGGTTTTTCCTTCTAGTACTTGGTTTAAATTTCCTACGCTTCACATACGGTTGGAATGTGTTCGCTTCACCATTAAGTACTGTAAAGGATCGGGGTGGAAATAAAAACTACACCGTCTTACTAGCGGCTCCGGGAACTGGGACGGGGAAACGGGAATCCTGTCGGGTGATCCGGTGAAGCATTTTCGTATCTCAACAAACACAACTGACTCACGTCGCCTATCCCGTCGGCGGTTGGTTCATATTTTTCTGTAGTTTCTCGCTCGGGCGGACGCTTCAAGCACCACCAACAACCTCCGGCACACACTTGCATTCGGGAGTGATATTCCAATCGCATGGAAAGGCAAATATTTATTCTAGCATTCAGTTCTGGGCGCTCTCGCCGCTTCGCCTGCGCGCTGTTTATCTTCCCGCTTTGCGGACGCTTTCCCTGCCCTCGGAGCGGAGCTCATGCATGGAGAACTTTTTCGCTGGCGCTTTCATTATTGTTTGCAGCATATATCCTTGCCGACGAGCAGCGCACACAGTGACATACTCACACACGTATGCATGATTCAGCCGGGTAAAGTCATGAAAACCAACTTCCTTTTTACTACGAAACGTATGAGACGACACGGGCGCCGCGGGTGGAGGTGGAGGTGGGCAGAAGAGGGCTTAGGAAAAACATTCAATCCTTCTGCTTCCGGTTTGACACCGCATGCTTGCGTTTGCAAGAAGAGGGAACAACATTGTCTTTTTCCAAACGCCCGAAAGTGCGACCCCATTTTGCCGTTGCCGTGACCGTGCCGAAGCAAGTGGATACGCCGAACCGTGCGGAGGATCGTTCGGGGGATGGAGGGAGCGTGGGGGTAAGTCATCGTTCGTTTGGGTGAATATATGAAAATCGGAATGTTATTCTTCAGGGTTTTTTGGGGTTATCTTCCCGCTTCCTGGTGCTGCTGCTTCCCCGCACAAAACTGCACGCACGGACACGATTGAAAGGGAAAAGAGAATATATTTCTAGTAGAACAAACAAGGAACCCGGGACCGTTATCTGTGTGTTTGTTGGCCTGCGGAGATGAGGATGTTTATGAACGGGGCCAGCATTTTGGGGGGATGGGGAGGCGTGGGCTTGGGGAACATAATGGAGGTAAACTATGGGACTCTCTCTGCTTCCCCTCGGACCCTTTCACCACTCGATGCAATGTCATTCTGTGACCCGACAGTGAAGGTATGTTGCAAACGCAACTATAAACAAAAAGAAACATACACACACAGAGGAAACAGAGGGAAACTGATTTGACTTGTCCTCCGTACGAGCTGCAGACGACAAAGTTTCGTCGGGTGGGTGTTTATCAACATTGATATTAAGTAGTGCTTTTGTTTAGCGGGATCATGCCGCTGAGCTGCAGCTGCCGAACGAGCCCACTTGCCGGTTTTCGGTGAAGTGCCGGAGTAAAATCAAAACTTTTCGATTGGATTGCGCTTATTGAATGAAGAAGGCTTGCCCGGGTTTCGGTGAGGCCAAACCGTGGCATGATAAACTGTTCTGTAGGATGAGTGTGGTTATGGGGTGGTGAGGAAATTGTAACAGAAGGAATTGAAATTTTAACGCGTAGGATGTAATATTTAGTACGGGGTAGAAGGAATGGAATAGCAAATGTGTTGAATTGTTAAAATATGTTGTAAATTATTTGCAGATTTAATATAATTCAGAGTATATTTTTAATTTCATGTTGTTTTTGAGATTAGGAATTGCTTACTGTCAAAGTTTTACTCGAATTTTCGTTTGTGACTGTAAGAATAAAACAAATTTAACGTATTATTTTGATGAATATTTGGTTAATTTAATAATCTTCCACCAGGTTACCATGGTAAATTAGATAAATTAACATTCAGAAGGATATGTCATGACTAAAATATCCCAAAATATCCTTTAGAAAATCTAATCGGCCTAATTTAAAATAATAGCTGTTAACAAATTGGTAGAGTAGGACTTGATTTTTTTTCCAAACCTACCATGTGAAAAAGTTTGAAACATTCTCAAATCAAGCACAACCATTTGTTCTACTCTCTTACGGTGCCCCTTATTGCTGGTGCTAAAGTTGTTCAGATAATTGAAAAAGGACGAGCATACTGCTGCTCAACGCGTTGCATAACTTGTAACAAGTGATGCAGTAAATTTGCATCTCCGTAAGGCTTTATTGCTTCATACGGCAGCGATTTAAACGAGTTTCGAGTTGCGATTCTTTTTTTTTTTGGTATCTTCCGTCCTGCTTCAAAGTGCCCCCACAACCGCGATCCCAACCCGCAGCCGGAAGCTGAGGAAATGGCCTCGCCAATCGCTTCCGGTTCCAAGTGCGTTCGGAGCTTTCCGCGCGCCGTTTCCCCTCACTCCCCTGCTTGCCATCTCGCCTACGTTGGGAAAAGCGGAAGTCGGTTTCAGTGTCACTCTTCAAACGGGCCCGAGATACGAGACGCCAGACGGCCAGCCCTCCGGATCATTTATTATCTTCTCCACTGAATCTCATGAATACACAATTGACTGCGCCGTGTTGCGCGTTCTGCCTCGCATGCGAAGGTTTTTTTTCGGTTGTTGAGCTAGCCAGCCGAGGGTTACGACCCGAGTTTTCCGTCGGTCGATAGGCAAAAGTTTTTCGCAGATAATTTTTACTTTCTCCCGCCACGGTGGCGTACTTCTGCCGTGAGAATAGCATGGAAAGGCCCCAATCCTTACGTTGATTCGTGCACGTTGGGTAGAGTGATTTAAGACTGTTTGTAAAACGCTACCACTCTACACTACATTATTCTTGTGGTGCCAGTTTTTATTGGTTTCTCCAAACCATCCGGAAGAATGCATCTTTCCAGATCGGGCAAAAGACACACGCCTCGAGTCAGCTGACTCAGCCCGACCGTGGTCGACCGTAGCTGAGTGTGAATAATTTGATTTCCTCAACTCCGTATCAAATAAAATAAAAATCATTCACTTTTATTTGATTCCTTTCGGGTCGCCGTAGCTTGAGCTTCTTTTTGGGCGGCCTTTCGCATGCCTTTTGCCGTTGCCATACCCGTAGTGCCGAAATGTGTGCGTGTGCACACCTCGAGACCGCGTGAGGTCGCGGTTTTCGGGCGCGTTTTGTGTGTTAACTGACTTCTAACGTTCTTGATCCGATCGTTTCTGCCGGCGATTAAATGCTCGCACCGCTGCTGGCGAATCCCTTTGGGGAAGGATTTCGATTGCAGGACGGGCGAATGTCGAGCACCAAAGGAACCACGCACGCCGATGCCGTGTCGGTGGAGAGCTTCAAGCTTTTATCATTATTGCATTATCGATGAAGCGCGAACGAGGCGAAAAGGCGAGCTTAAATGAATTATAAATAAAAATAAACACACTCACTGGAATTATCCGACCGTCCTCGTTCCCTCCTCCCTTCCGCTTCGCTTCCGATGGGCTCGAGTGGCGGTAGG
>JXXB01033624.1:0-10275 GCA_000956275.1 Anopheles koliensis | reverse complement strand
AGAGAGAGAGAGAGATACCGATCACATACACACGAATGCATAATAGTACACATGAATACACTTCCGGTTTTATTTGTTCGGCGATAACGTTGGTTTTTATGTTTTCCATTTCAATTATTTGTATTCCGATTGTTATTATCATAAATCACCACGCACAAAAAAAAATCCTACCATTTTACTTCCCAGAGTTTTTGTTTGCACAAATCTAAGCGATTAATTTAACTCAATTGTTAATTTTTAGTTTATTACCGGCTACGTCTCAAAGTATTTGCATTGTTTTAACGAATTATCGATGTATCAACATCGCCAAACTACCTCCATACACTATTTTACGTTTAAATCTGTCGCGCATACTCGAATCGTCTTAATCGCGTTACGTACGCTCGAAGAAATGTTTGTGAATGGTTCACGAAACAATGATTTTACAACATCTGCCTATCAGTAGTGTCTGTTAATTGGAAGATATACCTCTATTTTACTACATTTTAATTTGACGTATCATTTATGCTTACTTTTATATTAGATCGATGGGTAATACTAAAGCGGAAGTAACGTATGAAAATTGGGAATTGAATCAAAGGAGAACCTTATATATTTTATTCAGTTCTTTTTGATAGCTTAATATTAATTTAGCTTTGCTCAATTTCCCACCCAATTCTTCCCAGGATTTAATGAACATGGATTATCACTGATCTTGTTTCCTTGAATGAATACTTACATACATTAATGAAATTGTATCGATTTGTTCCCATTAATTCTATGTTCGCATTTCACGAACATCGATACTTCAGCTTCAGTATTACCAAAAAATGTAGTCCGTTGAAAAATGATCGCGGGACTGTAAATGTTAATGACAACGCTTGGTAACGATGTTTACACCATCGTTTTTTTTTAATTTCGTGTTATTAAAAGAGCGTTTTCATTAACATATGGTCAGCGCTTTGCATTGCATTTTTCGGGATATTTTCATGTAACTCTGTATCTTGGTTAAAGGTAGTTAATTTTCTTCCGTCTCACGATACCAAATGGGTGTAGATCGCAGAAACAACATCCTATCATCATCCTTGTTTAATTTTGTTTAATGTTGTGTAGCTTTTAGAATAAAATGTGGCATATCGACAGTCGTGAGAATTGTTATCGTTTTCTACATTTGTATGTATAATACTATTTTCATTATTTTTATAGACAAAAAAGTTTCTGGTAAATCCAAGGAGGAACAGATGACGGAGAAGAAACAAGAGCTGGAGAAACGGCTCCAGGATGTGACGGGTCAGCTAGGCACCGGCAAAAAGAACGCGAAGAAGGGTAAACTTTATTTTCATATCATTTGTATACAAAAAAGAAAAGAAATGCCGGAGTCCTTGTAGCTCTCGAGGCACGCGGGGGGAAAAAAGCAAGTTCGAAGTGTGTCTGCGGGGATGCGATAATTGGTACCGATTGTTTCCTAACAATGCATATGCCTTTTCCTTTATATTTTTCTTCTTACACGCACGCTGCACTGTACAGACGAAGCAAACAAGCAGGACGTTGCGCCCTCCGGTGGCAACATGTCCTCCAGCAGTAGCTCCAGTGATTCCTCGTCATCAAGTTCAAGCGATTCCAGTTCTAGTGATTCCAGCGACAGTGAAGCAGGTTAGGCAAATATATTCTTTGTTTTTTAAACAAAACAGATACAACATTAATCACAATTTCTGTAGTGTCTGTCGAATTCATAAAAGGAAAAAAGGAGAATCAGTGACAGTAACGAAAAAAAAAAGAAAAACATAATAATTTTAGCACACCTATACAAAAAAGAAATTCCGCCGGTAGCTTTATGTTCTGGAATCTGAACCTGAGAGAAAGGGAAGCGATACACGCATGCAAAACAACTAGGATTTAAAGGCGATTTATTTATGACAGAGACAGAGAGAAGACACCAACCTCACACTGAACCGAATAGTATTGTTTTCTTTTTTCTTCGGTTTCAGTGTGACCCTTTGATTTTTTGTTACTTATTGCAACTGAACAGAAGACGAGAATCGCGCCCACCTTCTTGAAGATGTATCGTTCGGGCCGCGGGAATAATGTACAGGAGCCATTTTAGTTACTAAAAATTAGCGCAAACGGTTTGCGTTTTGTCCTTTCCTTCACCTTTCAATGCAACGCGGCGCGCAATTCGATCCCTTTGTTACTGTTTCAAATTCCTGCGTGTGTCCCACGCCGCGGCAAAATCAAGGGTTGCGAGCATGGTGGCGGATTCCCCGTATCCGCGGAATCGACGTTTTCTCGACGAGTGAAGGTTTTACATATTTTAACTGCCGGACCCACTTGTACACACACAGCAATCAAATGAAGATAATTATTATTACTATGTCTCGGTAGAGTCGGTAGGGAAGAAGAGGATGCATGGTGCCATCATCGTCGCATCAGAAACGATAAATAGGTAGGAAATACATACAAATATGTATAAAAAATGATTTAGTCGTACAAACATGCCAGCCATCCACGATGGCCGGTTGCGAATGCAGATTATACATTCTTGATTGTTTCTGCAGGTGTATACACCACGTACAAGAGTTAATCATCGCGCACATCATAATAGGAAGCTCGCCGGTAGTTAGGAACGGAGCAATTAGCAATTCTCCGAACATGGAGAGGGGAGGAGGGAGGGCAGAAGAGTTGAATGCAGCTGTTCGGCGAAAGCTTACAATGATCCGCTGTATGTTGGGTCCTACTGTGTAGCCACTGTATCCCTGTTTAGTGTATGTTTAAGCCCAAGCCCAAGTGTTTCACAAAGATTTCCACAATATTTCCCGCGCACGATGTGTTGTGCGGCCATCTTGCTTTTTTTTGGGTGGTATATCACGACATCGGCAAGCGTGTTGTGTGCACTGTGAGTAATACTTTAGCATAATCTCGACTGGAATTTTTAATCGCCATGTTGTTTGTTCAGTCTATGACTGGTCTGTGGAACGCGAAGGGAAGACGTTCCTGTGTGGGCAAAGCTGCATGCTTGCAACTGCTGCCTGGGTTTTCAGTTAATTTAGACACGTTTTTTTGTATGGTTTGGTTGTAAGTTTGCTTAATTTATGGATCGATGGGTTTAAACTACATTGAAGCAACGAGAAATGAAAAAAAAAAACAAACAAAGTCAGTAAGCAATTAAACCGCGCAAAATAGACAAAATAAATGCGCGCAGATAGACAAAAGCGCGAACGATTGCTGCTGTACCACTTACTTATGCGAGCGTACCCTTGAATCTGTGCAATAAATTTGGAAAGCTCAGTAGAGCGTCCTCTGTTCGGCGGGGCGCAGTCCTGGGCAGGAGAGCAGTCGTAATTTGTTGATTTGTAACCAAATTGACGTTTGATCTTTTTGGCGCAAAACACACCTACTCCGATATGAATGATACCCTTTTGTCAATACAGTTCATAGTTTTTCACCACTGTATAGAAGCTTAACAATAGGCAGCTATGGTTATTTTTACAATCGAATTAACGTAAAAGTTGACGTGAAATGAAACACACTTTTTTGAGTCGATGATGTTGCTAATCCAACTTACCTGGATGCTGGTATCTCTACTGATGAGAATGCATTCATTTTATTTACCTCTTTCAATTGCTGAATTAGAAAATAATCACCATTTGGGAAAGTGTATACAGTTAGACCTGCAACATCAAGTGTGTGTGTTTTGCGTGTGTGTGTGTGTGTGTATGTACAGCACGATGGTGTAATAAATCATTCGTGTGTGTATATGTGTATAAATATCAAGTAAAATTAATCTACAGAGAAAGAGAGAAGAACAGCGAGACATAAGGCAGCAGCAACTGAATGTAAATCATCAACATCTTATATAGGCAATGCACCCAGCTCCTCAAGTACCTTTTAGTTTCATCGCACTTTTTGGTTTGTGTAATGACAAGGAAAAGTAACGTAAATTGGGAGACAGAGAACAATCGTTGGTAAATTGGTAGGCCTAGGTAGTATGCAAGCATAAGAGAAATAGTTGTGTCTTTGAAGCACAGCACCTAGTTTCCGTTTTACGGCCTTATAGCTTAGTTTTGCCAAATCACATCAAGCGAGAAGGTGGAACAGCAACGTACCTAAAGAATCATCGCTAAAGAAATGGGCGGGGAAAAGGATGATTACATTCTGCGTATGATGATAGGGAAACATTTCCAACGTGATGATACAGGTGTGTGCTTGGCAATGATGCTAAATATTTTGCCTGCCCTTGACATTTGGGGGCTAGTTCAGTTGCTGAATTGACCTCGCTAATCCAGCACTCCTAAAACAGCCGATTCCAAGAACGAAAGTGTTAAGCTTATTTAATTTCGCAACGTTTTCAATTTAAGCTGTACTAAAATACTTCACATCAGTAAACCCTCCAGTATAGGATATATTGTAATCGTGTGTTGTGCGGTGGCGTGTGTGGTCGAGGTGGGAAGCGGTTTTCGATATCGAGTCGCTTTGTATCGCGATGTGCACGTGTATATGATTCTATTTGTCATTGTATTCTCCTTTATGTTACCTTTTATTTTGCTTTCAAACAATTCTTCAACAAATTTCTCGTGTGAAATGTGTAATGCGGTGGGGCAGCCAACAAATCCAATCGTGTCTTTTTCGTCGGTTTCCTTCATCATCTTCTTCTCGTGTTTGCCTGCCGGTAGTGTATTGTTGTTCGCTTGTGTGTAAACAAATGTAAACCAATATCAGCTCATGAAAAAAGTGTAGGGGGATAAAACAAACAAAAAGATTAAGAGATAGATAGATAGATAGAGGGAGAGAGAGAGAGAGAAAGAGTTTGAGTAGAAAAAAACAAGAAAAAAGTATCATAAAAGTGTTTGAGAGAAAGTAACCGAGAGAAAAAGGAAGGAAGGAAGAAAAAATGACGATACGCGGTCGCATCACAGACTATTTCGCCGTGTTTGCTCTAAATTGATCTACTCGTGCTATGTGCTCTACACCAGAACTTCTGATTGCGAAGAAGGTATGTTTTAACACTTGTAAATTCTTTTTTCTCATTATTAAAAAAATAGTATGCGTTTAACATAACATGTTGCCAAGAAGGTCAGATAATTGCCAACAGTAGACAAACATTACATTAAAAGCAGGGTAACAGCAAAAAGATAACAAAAAACAATGTTTTATCAGAAATGAAAATTTAATGTGTATTTTTCCCCCGTTTTCAATCCATTTGCATCCATCTGATCATTATACTTCGATGCATACATTTTATCTATCCTAATGTTAACACACATATTCTTACCACCGGCCCTTATGAAAAACAGTCAATGAAAGAGTCAAGGAACATTTCTTTTTTTTTGCTGTGGCATGTCATGTTAAACATAACGTGCCTCCCAACGTGTTTGATTTTAAGAAGATTGTTAATCCTTTGGAAAGATTATCCGTTTTTAACAAATCATTTAGCGAATGATCCTGATTGTGCAATCGTGCAGTAATCAAACGTTCTGTGTAAATTGATGCAGTATTAGTGCGAGCATTATGTTTCAATTCTATGTATGAGACTTACTCTTGTTGGTTGTAATTTAATGCATTTAGGGAAACCTTAAGCGTTCTGATGGGACGGGAAAACTTTGTGTACAGCAACATCTTTACTATTGCCACATCGTCCGAAGCGTAGTTTCATATTTTGCCTGTTTATTAAAAATGGGGTCCCATTTATTTAAATATTAAAAATGTAATCGTTGGAAATTTGTTTTGTGTAAATTTCAAGAAAGTGCATAACAATCAAGCAATTAATCGTACAAAAAAGTTTTGTTTCAACGTACTATGCAGAAAATGTGGCAACAATGATGTATTGAATGCCATGTTATGACATTTTCGGCTTCATTGCTTTGATTCAATTACTAAAAAGAGTCATATATGATCAGAAGACGATGATCCGAAGACGGTATCATTCTTTGTTCTTCTCTGAATCACGAAGCATACATCGTGTAGGATTCGATTGGGACCCGCATGCTATTCAGCTGTTTCCTTCCACACAACAAAGCTCATGTTAATGTGAGCTAGATAAATACTTAAATTGTACTGAAATATAAATTTCTTCATGTGCTAATGAAATGGTATGTGGAAAGGAAAAAGAGGGTGATAGATCAAACATCAATATAAGACAATCCATTGTTAGTTTTACTCCGTTGGAGCACCGTTTGTAATGGAAAAGCACACACACTTTCAATCAGACATGTTTTAGACGTTTAAACAATTCTGAAGTGTTTTGTGCGAGGAAATACCTTTTTTCTGCACAGGGGAATAACTGACATTATACTATTCCGTTGAATCCATTTTCCATTTTTCCTCACTCTGCTGCTAAACTATCTTGACGCGAAGATTGTAAAGTGTGTTGTGTGTTGTGAGAAGCAAGCTGCGGAAGACATAACGTTTCGGTAAACAGACAAACGCAGAGGACGAACGACGATTCGGCTAGTCGGCAATGCCAAAAACCCATTACACATTGTTTGCACGTGAGAAAAAGGCGAATTTGTTGATGCAAATAAAGCTATTTTTAATATATTCTTATAATATCCCATCGGAGGAGAGCTGGATGATGTGATCTTGTTCGTGAATTTTCATTTTTGCTTGCGTTCGTTTTATGCTACTCCCGAAGATGTGTTGTTTCTTTTTCACTTCTGTTGTTCATTAAAGAAATCAATAGTGTGTGCGCGCCACCGTTAATCCATACGCGTCAAATGCTCTGCTGACGTGACGAAAAATTTGAAAAGATTATTGATTGTTATTTCATGTTCCTTCATAGTATTGCGTATTGTCTCTGTCTCTTGATTTGCGTTAATACGTTTTCTATCGGTTTTATTTTTATTATATGTCTGATAAAACGAGAATGGTGCCCTGGCATCATTGCTATGATGATGCTGCGTGTAAACTACATTACAATTTACACAATCCAACACCATACGATTACTATTATGATCGTCTCTCATGGTCTGGTGTGCGTAAATGGCACGCACAAGTTACGATGCATATGTTTGCTTGCTTAAATGCAAATGATCCAAGTGTAAACAAAATGAGCACAACAAAAAAGGTACATAAAACCGAAAGTAATTTGTTCCGGGTGCGTAGTTAGAACAAAGAAATTGAGTTTGATTCTTCAATCCAGCAACAAAATACATATGTAAAAATATAGGAGAACGTTATACATTTTCATAATACAAGTCCCGTTTACCATTGTATTTACAACTGACGCCGTTTGTAGTGTAGAGCATTTCCGGATAGTAGCAGTATAGGCAGTAGAACACACTGAAAAACATTCACGAAGGCTAGGGGTAAAGGTTAGAAACCGAGAAAAGGCTAAACGTTAAGGTGGTTACCCTTGCAAATCACATTTCCCTTGTCTTACCATCAGGAGCATATACAGAGTGCATCAAGTTTTCTCAGTGTACATTTTGTAACATTTTGTTTGTTTTGTTTTAACTTCCCAATTCATCCCCTTTTGGTATCGGGGTTGCATGGAAGCAAGAGAAATGCACAGATACTGCTGTTGATTGTTGAACGAAAATGCATACGATCGCGCAAGTATAAAAATATGGACAAGATATAAACAACACACTAACGATGAAAAGATCACACTAGTACTAGACCTTAATGAACGTTTAAAGCATAAACTCCGATACAAATGTGTAATGTGAAGTGTTGCCGAACACACGCTAGGGTTCGAGTTGTTGCAAGAAAAAGGGTGTAGCAGCATCCATAGCAAAGCATGCAGAAGTAATAAAGAACAACTCGCACACACTCACGGACCCTCTCTGACTATAGTTCTCAAAGCTGTAGCAATGGTGGTCTTCGATACGTGGAGGTACAGTCATAATTCACTCTTAAGCTTACGATAAGAAATCATATACAGTAAAAAGGGACGAAACACGGCATAAAACTAGTTGATGTACATGTTGCGTACATGCGTATGGAATTCTTTTCTTTCATTCTTTTGATAGCGCTTATGAGATGCTGTTAAAAATAAGCGTGAAAGCATCGTGCAGACACCGTGAACGTGTCGTAGTTTTCTCGACTTCAATCTACTGACCCGAGACCCGTACGTTACAAAAGTGGTACACGCAACATAAAAAGAAGTATAACTGTAGAGCATAAAGTCATTACCGTGTGCGATAATAGCGGATCGAGTGAAATGATCCATTGATAAAAAAAACTTACGTTACGGTAACAGAAGTAAAAGAAAGAATAAAAAAAAAATCTACAATAATTGGTAGCAAAACAGATATTGCACAGAACGAATCGGCAAACATGCTATAAATTGATTAGATCAAGCTGAATCATCTCGGTGTGTAAAACGCATACTAGTTAACGCGGAGGGGAAAGTTCAGTCAATCTCATAACGGTGTCGGAGGGAAGGAGTAGTCAGCGGTGATGAGTCGAAACGTTATTTTTCTAATCATCATCATCCAGCAGCAGGAACAACAATAAAACATTCTACCTACAAATCAACAAAACACTGGCACTAGTAAAATGTAGGGATAAAATTTGCTTCATGTTGTGTTATATTTTTCGTTTTAACGTCAGCGCATTGCCACCGTTGTTCAGCAAGTTTTGACCCTAGGTGTGAGGTGGTCAGAGCTCGAGTGTGTCGATACGATTAGCAGGAAAGCGTAACAAAAACACAACTGGCAAACACGCGGATGTAAAGAGAAGAAGGTTGAACTATATAATAAGCGAAACAAAAACAACGTAAAAACTAAACAAAAAAAAGGAGCAACACACACAACTAAAACTAAATGGAAAATCAAGCATTATAATCGTAAAACTTGACCTATAAAAAAGAAAAGAATATATATATAAGTAATAAAAATGGAAATGTAAAAATGCTACTCAGAAATCTTTTCACTTCATGTGCGAATGTTGAGTTCGTTTTGTGCTGCAAGAATTGTTGTAAAGCTTGACGACGAACTCTTCTAAGCGTTTTTTGCAACGCCTTCTATGAATGGTATGGGTTTGTTTGTCTTTCGCTATTCGAGACTAGTCGTTTCTTCTCCTTCTTTATCCCTCTATCTCTCTCTCTATTTTTCCCCATACACTTCCTCCCTTCGCCCTCGCTTGATACGAAACGATTTGTTGGCTGTTCTGGTTCTGGGTTATCCCTTCGCATGCAATTTTAGTTCGGTTCGCCTCATTCGCGGTGCATCATCAGACGAGAAATTTGTTGAAGAATGGTCCTGCTATCCGTGTTTACCGTCTGCGATGTGTGGGAAATACGGTTTACATTGAATCCCACGCGTGAGACACACGCGTTGACGAGACAGGTATTTATATTAACACGGAAGCATATATGGAAGCATAAACGATTATAGAATTGTCCATAATCGTTTGGTGAGCTACCAGGCGTTCGCCGTGGGTGGCGCCGTTTCGATAGTGGAAGGGGGTAGTAGTGCACGATCAAGATCTTACCACCAATCTCGAACGCTTCTATTATTGCAGAAACTGGAGGCCGTCCGCCACGTAAGAAAAAGAAGGATTCATCCTCGCCGGTGCGTGCGGCGGGAACCAACGTGGCACCGAATACTGTAAGTAGTTGCATCGTGTTGACTTAACCATTAAGTAAGGGGCCTGCCTCCATGAGTGCTACGTTGTTTCTTATGCTTGGGATGTGTCAGTGTCGTTTTAAATTGAAGGCATGCGTTTAAGAAACGTTGTGTATTTTATTTGGTATTGTTTTTCCGAGTTTCAATGATTAATCGAATTGTTTTGAAATGTGTATGCGTGTTGATAGTATTATTCAATTGTATAACTTACATACCACCCAACATTTTAATAGAAAAATGCTTTGTGGATAATGATACTGTGTACTGTCGCTTAAAATTTTCTTTTCTTTATGAATTTAATTAACTAACGTGTTAACAGTGTTTAGTCAGTTAAAATCAATTGTTAAAATCCACTGTGAAGCTTTCTAATTACATTGTGAGTTGCTAAATCTTATAAATTAGATATTGGTCGCATATCATATTAAATATGTGCGATATGATTGCGGAAACAACAAGTTTAAGCGTTTCATCAATAGAGACATAATTTTGATTCCACTCAACAAAACACAATAACAGTAGGTCCAGGCGGGAATAGGAAACTACATAGCATGTAATATATTGACTTTCATATCTTACGCGCATCATATACCCTCCCCCATTTCCACAGTCCTCCGCTCCAGCCATCGCATCAACACTCTCGGCCACGGCAGCGGTATCGCAGATGCTACCGAATGCCGGTGCCAGTAACACAAATACCACTTCCAACACCAACACCACCACCACCACCACC
>JXXB01033618.1:0-14126 GCA_000956275.1 Anopheles koliensis | reverse complement strand
TTTTGCTATCCCTCAATGAAGCAAGAACCGTGCCAACTTGGCACGATAGAAATCGGCTACAAAAAGGCCTTTCACTACATCGGTTTCGGGGCTGTGTGTCTGTTGAATCCATGTTCGAGAATTCGTACCCACCAATATTCGAGCGCCTCGAGCTCCGAACGATTTGCTAGTCCACGGAATTTTCCATTTCATTAAACAATACTTTTAGGCAATTGGTTTTTAGCAGCCTGAATTATGTGACAGTTTCTGCCAGCGGCAATAATCACCAGACGGTGCCAAACGGTCTGCGGGGTGGCTGATAATTTGCGGCTCAACGAGTCCAAACCCTACAAGAAGCACCACGCAATAATTTACCTTTATACGATAAGCCATGTGGGGCATTAACCACTTAAGTTTTATTGTCTGTCTGAAGAAAACGGTAGAGGAATCCTTCACGGCCAAAGGTGATGTTGTTTGTAAATACAGTGCAATTCAATTTAATTTATTGAAGTTATGAACCTTTACACATGAAAAAAATGTTACAAGCTGTGAAATACACACATTGTATTTGAAAAATTGTTAGAAACTACGAAATACACACATTGTATTTCACATTAATATTGAATTAAAAATACGCCCAACCATCCACAACTCTGCTGCTTGTAGCACGCCATTGTTTGTGATAAAGAAATTTTCCAAGCATGCTATTTGTCCTACATTTCCGGGACACGATTACGAGGAAAAACTTTCCCGCCAGCTGGTTTTGGTTCTCTGGGGCCGTCCAATCTCAACCGTTTTTATTTATGTGTGAAAATGTGCAAACGACACACAAAAATAATACCCATCATAAATAGTGAAGCTGTATGGTGTGAAAAAAAAACTGTCGCAGCAGGCCCTGTACGAGTACGAAATGTTTCGAGAAACCGGCAAAAGGGAGTGATTTTGATTTCCACTCATGCCATCGGGAGTTGTTGTTTTTTTGTTTTGTTTTGGATTATCTAGATTTACTGAACCCATTTGTGAGCGTATTTCCGTTGTATTTATTTATCGAAAACATGGAAAAAACAAAAACCTTCCCCAGTAAATATTGTTTATCATGCTCCGAATCCGATCCAATTTTACGAAATCACTAGTTTATCTACCTCCCCCTTCTGCCTCCAGCAACCGTTGTGTTCGTTCGCTTGCCAATGACGATTTTGAGAGCTATTCCTAGTAGTACCACTGTAGATTTATTCCTATATTTACCCTTTGTAAGGTTGTTGGTATTATTTAGATCCTTTGTTCGAACGTTTTCAACTCGAGTAGGTGATCCGTGCCGTCCCAAAAACTGAGTCGGGAAACGATTTCAATGCCGTTGCCGTTGGCCCAAAAACCAGTGGCCACCGGATGGGTTCGCACTGCATTCGCCATGCTCACTCTGGCTTATCTATTTCCTTATCCCTCCCACCGTAGCACGCCCTTCTCCTTGATCCACACGATTCACCTCGATCGATATTTCTACTGTGTGTTGTTGATGTATATTTGTTTTTTTGATTGTAAATTTGTAAATTTAACAGCCTACCCAGCCGTTTATGGACAATTTCCGCAAGCTATACCGCAACCGATTGCCGCCGTTGCACCAGCACAACGCGAAGGTAAGCATCGCCTTCCCACAACTCAAAAGCCAGCGCGAGAACGTCTGCCGTTGGTCTGCGTTCGCAAAGATAACCCAACAAAAAACCTCACACTACACTACTTTCCATGCGATTGATTGACCATCACTCTCGATACGGCTTCCAATGATGATGCAGCAAAGGGCTCAGTTCGAAGCTGCACTTTGCGTTTCGAAACTATTTCTTTAAAACGGCACAAGAGGTTTCCCTTGCTACACTGTTTTGTCTCAAACAAATGGCAATCGACTGTTCCTATGTCTCGGCCGAAGCACAGCTATATTTAACAACTCCAATGTTCTGTTGTATGCTGATCGGTGTTTCTCTGTTTTGATGTATGTTTGTGTAAACAATATATGTGTGTTCATGTCCATTTGTGTGTTTCTTGTGTTATTGATCGCTTTGACTTCTCCATAGTCTTTAGTTACAATAATCCCTTCCTTCACGGGTACGGTGGATGCGTTCTGCTTTTTTCCAATCATACATGCTCCAAATCCATGTGTTATTTTAAAAACAATAACTTAGTTGACAATGTCCATTATCTAGTGAAACAAGCAGAACACATACCGAGTCGAACCGTTTCCCAATATCGCTTGCCTCGCGACTGCTAAATTGGCAGAAGCTAGAGTTAAAATCTGCAAGCCAATATCCTATCCCAAAAAGCAAACAAAAAATTTCCAACGTGTCCTTTCCATTAGCTTGGTACCGCTACCTGTGCACCAATTAAGTGTTTTGGTTTTGTATATGTAACTTTTCCCACAATGTATCTAGCACACTGTCTTACGCTTGCATCGAAAAAAAAAACTATCTAGAGTAGACTTTCCTCCGACAATCCCGATGAGAAAAACAAAACACTTCCCACAAGGTGTTCTCGTACACGCAAGCATCTCCCTTCCCATGCATTAAGCTATAGCGATCGTTGCAACTGTTGCGCGCAATTTTCTCATCTTTGGACGGACAGTAACATTCTCCACTCTCTTTACCCGCGAATTACTCCCACAGCTGCCAGCTGGCAGCACTATAAACACGATTTTCTTTTACTTTGGTGATGGATTGTTTTAATTTTCTGTAAAGACATGTTGATGTTCCCAGGGTGCTCCATATCGGGCCCGGAAGGTTGCAACCTGTTCATCTACCATCTGCCCCAGGAATTCGGTGACGGTGAGCTGATGCAGATGTTTATGCCCTTCGGAACTGTGATAAGTTCTAAAGTCTTCATCGATCGAGCTACAAACCAGAGTAAATGTTTCGGTAAGTGAGTTCGAGCGCCTTCTGGGCGGTCCGCCCGTTTGACAATGCATACACTATAAACGTTCTTCTCGTTTTTGTCCTTTCGCACAGGTTTTGTATCGTTTGACAATCCAGCCAGCGCTCAAGCTGCGATTCAAGCCATGAACGGTTTTCAGATTGGTATGAAAAGACTGAAAGTTCAGCTGAAAAGACCAAAGGATGCGAATAGACCCTATTAACAATCAGAGATTAAAAGCGCTTTAAAGAGTGCTTCTGGTGAGTGTTTTTGTTTTTCAAAAAATCGTTAACTTCTCCTTTCTTCCTAAACCACCGCATTGCAGTGAAGTTCGTTTGGTCTCACGATTCTTTTCTATTTCTTTTCTCTTCCCACTGCGACGATCGGGACGCACAAACAAAACAAAAACAAAAACGACCACGCACGTATGTATGCCCACAGCTGAAGCTTTAAAATATGAAGTTAATCCTTAGACAAATTTAATCTAATATCATCAATTATCAGTGCAGTTATGAATAGAACAAAACAAAACCTACAACCAATCGCTTAAAGTTAAATAATAAATTCACAGACACAACTTAACAAACAAAACATATGGAAAGAAGCAAACATTTAAGCTACTCTATATATAAAACAAAAACAAGAAAAAAAAGAACAAAACATCCTACATGAAACAAAAAAACGATTACAAAGCTATACAACACTGTTTCGGCAGTGACTTTTGTCTTATAAATAACTATGTACCAACAATACGCGCTCCTGAGCGGGACGCAACAGCACGTGGAGCGTGGCGTGTATCGAAAGTGCTTTTGGTGCACCATCGCACGGCGGCGGCGGCGGCATCCAGCTGTGGCACTGGGAACAAACCGGGTTCGGCCGGCGCTACATCGGTTGCAGCGGAGGACGCACGAGAGGAACGGTGGAACGGGTGCGGCATCGGCCGGAAAGCGGAACTTGTTTTACTTAGCGGAAGTTTAGTCCCGAATTTGCCAACCGTCAGTGTCGAGGAGGTCAGTTATAGGATAGGAGGCGTAAGTAAATTATTTTTGCGACTAAGTTTAACTAAATCTAGATAATAAAATCAAAACTATCTTCAGAACGGAAATGATTTACCATAAGTCCCATCTTGAACTTAGGGAAGGAGAGCTAGAGACATTGAGCGTATGGTGCAATATGTTTTTATTACCAAAATCGAGCAGAGTACAGTTTCCACCTGCCCATATTTCCGCATTCGTTATGTTCTGTTAGCTCTAACCAAAAATCGAAGGATTTCTTCACACGTACACGATGAGCGCAGTTCTCAAGTAATAATATAAAAATGTAACAACCACTTCAAATCACATGCCCCTCGCGGGAGAGCAATCAGTAGAGCGAGAGGAACCATGTTCACACTACTGATTTGTAGAATTCATTTTCCGTCGTAACGACGTCTTGCTAAACACTAGCTATTGTTAACATTACCGAAGGAATTGTAGAAAAGGCGCAGCGAGCGCTTCGATTTGATTGTCCTTGTTTTAGTTCTCCTGATAATTGGTACAGCAACCCGCACAAACTAAGCCGTACATTGCAGAGTCGAAAATACGACAAACCAATTTCGAACGGATCTTCGACGGCAGCACTAAACACAACCTACAAAAAAAAAACTGGGAGATGGAAAAAGATATTGGCATTCTGCAAAACATATATAGACGAAATTTTCAGTAATATTTGATTGGATAGCAATTTCTAAAATTAATACACTTGCACCAGGCTCATAGCTAATAACTGGCAGGATGCAATTTCGTTTCTTAGACCTAGTTCCAAATTTGTTAAATGTTTCAACAGCTACAAGCTTTTAAAAACAAAACATACTATCGAATATTCAGCACAGGAATTAGTTTAACAAAGATTAATTAGTCATGAAATGCATTGCTACCAACAAAAAAAAACTTATGCAGCAATGTAAGCAAGTTCTTACAGCAAGCTATCGATACAAAAAATCCTTTATCATCATAAGCTATTTCATCATTGGTGTGAGTACCATTCACGCGTGGCTGGCAAACACTGGCACAAGGCCATGATTTTAGTATACTAGGTAGCAATAATTATTTAATCCTAACCATATTATCAACGATAATACCCCGTGCAGGCAACATTTCCCCTACGCTTTTGTTAGGTTACAGCGATTGGAACCGTTTTAGCATTACACCAAAGTTGATCCTAGTCGATTTTTAAATTCTCAAAATAACGTATCATACCTACTTCAAAACGCCTTTTATGTTTTAGTTCATAAAACTAATGTACAATGCGACTAACACACTAATTTGTATGAACGGTAGTGAAGCGAGTGTTTTCAATCACGTACGCTTTGTTACTCACGATCTAATCGTCCTAAAATGTAGCGTTTAGTGGCAAGTACCGCGAATTAAACAATTAGCTCAAATCCTATTCCGATACTCTTCCGCAAAGGAGTACATTACCCCACACACACACACTTAGTTCGCTAGACCAGTTTTGCATCGTTTTACCTACTGCAGTATTAATTTATATTTATGAAAAAGAAAACAACGTTATTTTTCCTCCACCATGTACCCGCCTTCCCGATGTCCGATCTTTTGGCCGACGCAGGGTAGCAAGTGCAAGGCAGTGAAAGTTTTTTGTATAGATATTGCAGCCGAAGATTGTGTTTCTGCTTCGTCGCACACTAGTCATTTGTAGGCTAAGAAATTGACATCATCACTATCAAGCTATACTTGCCCGCCATAGTTGAGCTTTGCGTTCGGTAGTTTTGCATCCCTCCAAAACACCTGCACCTGGCAGCAGGTCAGGCTGGACAAGTCTAGTAATCGGATTCCTGCCTAAAGTTTAAATGAACGAAGACAAAAGAAAACACACACAAACAAACAAGCAAACAAACAAAACTTAAACACACGTTAGGGAAATGTAGTAATAGGAGAATGAAAAATTAAACTCGAGCATCAAAGTTTACGGTAATGTTGAGCGAACAAAAACAAACAAAAAAAAGAAGGGTGAACAAAAAACACGACTAAGCAGACGTATTTAAAGTAAACACAACTCGTATAAGAGACACTATTCAAATGAGAATCTACAGCTAAGCAAAGCCAAAAATGAAACAAACATATACACTCGTGGTGCGCGGTGGAAATAACACGCGTCATCGAAGGCGTCATCGATTTGTTTAACGATAAGCATGGACGAGAGAGCCGCGCGCGGTGGGGTGTGGGTGAGGATAAGATTAAAGGATTTCTAACACAAAACAAAAAAACTTTAACAACATGATCAATACTAACGCTAGAACTAGATTTATCGAAAAGGAAACGGCCGAGGAAAGGTTTAACGATTCAGAGTAGGGCGATCATAATTTCGACATTCTGAAAATGTGTTTTCCTCGCCAGTACATAGATTGCTCGACAAAAAAAAACACACAGGTATACACACAGGTAGCGTATGTTCCCTTCGAACCAGTTTTAATGGCATTTAGTAAGAATACGTACAAACACGATCGTTACGCAAGTCTGGGCACGAGTGCTTTTCGGTATAGGTTTTTTTTTCTCCTAGTGTCTGTAGTAAGCTTGAGCTTAGACGACTTCGAATTGGGTTGAAAATTTGTATCACGTCCTGTTTTCAAAACTAACCGCGCCTCACAAATCCTACGCACAAAACTGTAAGCAGCAGAAAATCGGACGCATTATGCTTATGCAGCATGCTTTCAGGGTTTATTCATCAATCTCAAATTGGAATATCCTTTTTTTTGGATCGGTTATTTCAGATCTTGGTGTGAGCAATCTTCGTTGTTGAACGCGTGTTTATCAGACATAAAGTTGCTTTGAAGGTTTTCCTTACACTAAGCTTACCAACGTACGCAACTTACCAAGTAGGGTTTTATCAACGGCAAAACAGAGCAAAACACAAAACGGAAAAAACACTGGGGAAAAATATTATTGTTAGATAAACCAACAAAATGGGCTGTGATTTCAAAGTATGATTTGCGAACACGACTACCAGGTGAAGTAAAACCCTACTCTACACAACTGCTGCTGGAACATGTTTTATCGGTTTGCCCTAAGTTCCCACGGCAGCCTACCGAAGAGCGCGTGAGGGCCGATGTTGTTTGATTTCATTTGAGTACGGTATGTCCTTTGTCGGTTCATGCATGCTCCTTTTTGGATGACGCATTTCACCGAATGCGCTCCGGAACCGGTTGCCAAACGATTGCTTCGTTCGTCCTGAAAGCATGCTGGCGCAGCAAATGATCGTATCGGATGCTAGAGAAAACACCGATCTGGAGGGAGAAACGTAACAGCATGCAACCTTACCCAACCCAATACTTTAAACCAAAATGGTCCCTACCTTTGCCAAAGTTGCGTCGCCAAGAGAAGCCAAGCAAACACCGAAGCCGCGTTACGCTTTACACGACGCAAAACGAGCTGGATCAGCAACACCTGTAAATAAATGTAAAATCGATGCAGCCTTTTTTCTCTTACTCTTTCACTCTCCTCTCTCTATCTCTCTCTATCTATCTATCTCTCTACTGTACTTATATAGACATTATCAACTGCACAACCCTTTAGCGAACCTAGCAAGTGTAGTACATATACGACGGCCCACTAGCTGTTCATCGGCGCTGTAGGGATGCGTAACTATGCATTGAAAGCCATATCAGTTATTGAAACTTAAAGTTTCATTTTCGAATGCTAGCAAAGAGTGCCAGGAGATGGTTGCGATACCGCAAGAGCCACGTAGTAGTATCTCACAAGCCATATTGCCCAGCTAAAGCCGACCAGGCTGTACGTTAGACTCCTAACGCTACACACCTTCACCTACCCACAAACACTCACACAGACACACACACACAACACACCATCATACACTATTGTGTACTTAAACACTGCTAGATTAAAAAAACCACTAATGGTCCTTCGATTTCGATTCGAACCAAGCAAGTAAATCTAAATAAAAGAGAAAAAAACAAACGCCCAAACACATTATAGCAACACAAGTATAAACAAAAACTAGTCAAATAATTAATTAAAGCAAATGAGCAAAACGCCCAAAATGAATCCACTTATAAATGCTACTTGAACAGATAACGAAAAAAAAAAATACAAAACACAAACAAAGTATGAATGAAAAAAATGGACTACAGCCCAACGAACGTGAACCCACCTTTCTTCGAGAGAAAAAACTGTGAAAAACATTTTCCCGTCAGGTTTGATTTTTCTCTCAACAACCTTATTCCTCTCTAGCGAGGGAGCTTTCATTTGTAACCCTCCTCCCCTCTCACCCTCCCCCCACCCACCTAAGATGCCACCCTATAGAAACCAACATAATGTAGTTAGTGTGTCCTCCCTGCTCGCAGTTTGCTACCTTACGTGCATTATCTCTCGGCGATTGTCAGCGCTCAGTTTCTACCATTGCCTTCGTTGTGAGTTGTAACAATTGATTTGCCATGTCATGTTTTAACCGATTTTTTTTATTTCTCTGTTATTTAGTTTTTACACCCGTACATAAATATCTGTTTTTCATTCATTTTTATTAAAAAAAATAACTTAAAAATTTCGCTTTCGTTCCCATCGGTCTCATTATCCCGCTAATATAATCCTGACATTGCAACCATACCCTAACTGGGAGGTGGGGGAGTGACTGTGTAGCATCATGCAAGCAAAGGTGCAGGTAATCTATAGTATTAAGAAACCAAAAAAAAAACAAGTTGAAGCTAAACCACGAATGGTAGCGAAAGGCAAACTATGGTATGGATTGCAACAGTCTGCAACAGCTCAGCTTATTGCTCGCTGCACGTACAGTTCTGATGCAAAACGTAGGTGAATTTTACGCCCGTATCAAATCCGTACTGAAAACGTAGCTCAGTTAGTGTGCTCCTCGTCACGGAGAGCTAACATACTTTGGGGACCCTACCGTAACGTCCTCTACCCCAACCGAGTTCCGATCTACAAACAGTTGCTGTGTTTTGTTTGCAAATTCTGTCCTCTTTTTCACTTGCTCAGCTCAAGTCTTAATAGCGCATTTAATTGAACTCGCCAGCGAATGTGCAGAACAAAGTTTGAGTTAATGCTTTTTTTATCACATTTTGTGTGTTCTTTGGTTCGATAGGTTCGGTTGTGCAAATAGGTTTTTATATTCAATTTTCGATTGAAACGCCAACTACTGCATGCAGACCACGAGAGAAAATGTTATGCTTTCTCTTAAATCTATGCTCCACACCTACACGATAGTATACACATAAATCTATATATATACATAAATATATATATACATATATACACTCACACTCGTATATACACATATTTAGAGGTAACATTATTATACACATTTACCGTTCAGAGACGCATGTACACACTCCCATTAAAAGAAGAAGAAAAAAAATTCTATCGTACACACACTTACACACACGATCGCAAACTTGCATGCAACAGTTGTAGAATTTTGTTCTATACAATAGTGAAACCAGGTTAGAAGGAAACCACGAACCAAACTACAAACAGCCCGCGCAAAGGGAAAAGGGGGTAGGACCCCCCACCCCCAGGTCGGGACACAAGGGAAACGTAAGAAACACATTACTAAGGAAAGGAAACTTAATTAAACTCTAAAGCTCTAGATAAGGATTGCAAGCTGCAAAACGCGAAGAAGGTATGAAATAATAATAATAATTGGAAACGTGTACCGTGTACGCCGAACAGCGCCTGGGCCGATGGTAACGGGACACTGTCCTACACGGGCGCACTTACCTACACACAATCGTTTGCGATCACAAAGCAAAACAAACAAACAAACACAAGAGAAGATACCCTAGGCCGTGATCATCGGCCCATGCGCTTTTGGCCGTGCGCGTACACCGTTTACCTATAACTAGACATTACAAAACATTTAGTAAGCTATTTGCAAGAAAAACAATTCATGACAGATAAACAAACAAACAAACAAACAAAAAAAAACTTGTAAAAATCTAGGATACAGGGTATTTCTTGCAATTATTGAAAATAATGAGAAATTAAATACTTATAGGAAAAAAACATGTTGACTAGCGGATGGCGGTGTGGGGGATTAAAACAAAACTAACATTTTTACATACTATTACAAACACTCATTATTATTGCGGTTCATAACGTAAACTCATTATTATACATTTTTGCTAACATTATCCCTATTCATTACCAACATCATTACCAGGAGGGGCGGCAATGGTTCAGTTGATTCGATTCGACGATTTAACACGTTTTACGAGGGAGAGAAGGATCGATGAAGCGAAACAAATAGAAACACACACATACACACTTGCACACACACATACACACACTCAGACATGGCATTAATACTTACTCTAACATAGTTTTAAAATCATTAAACATAGAAGCAAACAAAACATCTCTTACACACTTTAACTCGATCTTACGTAAATGGCATCGGTAACAGTAAAACGCTAGAGATTGTTGCAGTATCACAAAAAAAGATAAAACACTCAAAAAAAACAAACAAACAAACCCGAAAAGAAGCAGAAGAAGAAGAACACACATTTTTTAGACGACCCTCCCTCGACTTTAGAATTTTATTGCCTACCCTTCTTTCTTCTATTCTATTAGAAATCGATCCATTATTCTGTAGCCTTTAGACGTTCAGCCTGTGGATAAAAAGTCACGAAAAAAGGGAAAAACGATATGATGTTTAAAGAAATTAGTTTTGTGATATGAATATTTATAAAGAATAATAATAATTATTATACTAATAATAACAAGAAAAATCTTTATGAAATTGCTAATTGAAAACAGGAAATAAAAGCGATAGGCCCAGTAGTAGGTGCGACAACAAAGCGGGGTTAGGTATGGACGGCAGATCCACTAGGAAAATGAGGGGTGCGAGGTGAAGGGGTGAGGGAATGGACGAAAGGGTGCAAAAACATATTCGTAAACAATAAAATATTGATGAATTTATTAACTTTACAATTTATTACCGGAACACAGAAACTCTAAGCACCTTGTATAGAACCAAAGCAAGCAAACAAACCACAAACTCATATGAATTGTTCATTCATTCATTCAAAGCTATCGATCAAGATAGACGAAGCTTTGTCATATTTTGTCGAGTGGAAAATTTGCGTAAAGTGGGAAATTGGAGCATGCGAAAAAGCTGCCGACTCCCCCTTGACGGATCGATCGATCGCGATCGATGTTTTGCTGGATGCACCTGATGGCGCTGATTTGTACACCATCTGTAATCGCAAGGCATCGCAACTCATTCAAAATCGCCGCTCCTTTTTTTTGCATTCATCCTACGAACTTTTGCTCGCGTGGGAAGCATTTGTACCGCAGCACACCACTTTGTGGAAAAAGGTTTTGGAAGCGACAATGCACTTTCATTCGTACAACAAATCCAACAAATGGCATTTTATTTTCGTTCCATTTTTCTTGCTATCTACTACCGAGCGAGGTAGATGTTTTTTTTTTTTTTGAAGACGGCATAAAGCACCTAGCAGCTGGAGAAGCATTTGACAGCCAGCGTGTAGTAATACGGTGCGATCGTTAAATATGTCAAAAATCAATCAAAGAGAAGCAGCCAAAGGAAAGGTTCGGCGAAAAAGTAAAGAAAACATTTACACGAGGTGCAGAGTAAAAAGCAAAACACAACAAAAAAAAACAAACAAGTTATCTCTACAACTTCGATGCGTAGCCGCACTAGCAAGTGCAACACGGTGGAAGGTGGACGGTGGTTCGAAAAGATAAAAGAAAATATATATACCATATATACAAAAGAAGTACTTTAAAAATTTCACTTTAAAAAAAAACAAAAACCAACACAATGTGGAGCCATCTGTACATTGCGATATTTAACGCTTTGAAACAAACACAAAAAAACTATATAAATGATAATTTAGTATATTTAGTAAAACAACAAACAAGGATCGTAAACGATAATCTGTAGAAGCGGAGCCGCAATTGCATCACATGTTGCGTGACAAACAAAACAAAACAAACAAACAGAGGGTAAAAAAAAAACTAAAAACCTTGCCAAGCCAGCGGGAAGGGTACCGAAACACATAAACACACACATACACAAACATACGGTGAATACTGGAATGCAACAAAGGAACTATTAAAATTAAACCAAATTTTTAGACAAATTTACTTTGTTTTCTTTCTCCCGACATTGAGAAAACGATGAACAAACGATGGATAGTAGTGAAACACGTTCGTAAATCGTAAACATACATTAAAAAAAAAAAGCGAAGCACGTTGAAAATGTCATCGTTCCCATGCGCGTTCGTGCACGAGAGCTAAATTACTCGTCGTTTTAAACATTTCTGCTTTTGGAAAGCGTTTGTTTCGGTCCCTTTTATTTGCTTTTTTATTCGGATGGTTCGTTTGCTCCACGCCACATTTCATCGTCGACGTGTAATTTGATACATTTGCATGGTTTTCACCACCTCTAACCTTTATCAGTGATTAGAGGTTGAACCTTAGCTATCTGTTGGACGGGGCGGTGTAAGTTGGTTTCGTCTTGTGCCCGTTGAAAATGTTGTTTAATTTTGAATTTTGTTGTTGTGATAACAAGTGTTATAAAGTGTGAGTACTTCATGCAACAAAAGAAACATACAAGGCGCACAATAAGTCTAGGTATAATAAATTAGTTTTCTTATCGCTAGGAAGTCACACTACATAAACGGTTGGGTGTTATTTTGCTATGTTTGAAATCTGTTGTTTGAAAAAGTTGTTTTTTTTACATTTTGCCTATATTTATTTCGATTGTTTCGTTTGTTTTTTTCACTATTGTTTAATCTATCACTATTTGTGCTAAGTGGTAAATTTTCATGAAACATGAAACAAACTCAACGCTAGCGCCATCGATTCAATAAAGTAAACCGGACGAACAAAGAAAAGAAGGAATGAGGAAAGGAAAGGAAAGCGAGAACAGATACAAAATAATTAATGGGAAACTTTAATTATTACGACAATATGGTATTATAATAAAATAATATAAAGAACATTGAAATGAAGCCTTAAACCATGTATATGCTACATTAAAAGCCGACTGTGCACGACTTTATTAATGGTGAAACGACAGTTTTTTCCACGGTAGCAGGCATTTGAATAAATACACGTGCGCTTTCATAAACCTACACCACACACATCCACACACATACACACAATTAATACGTACAGTCAGTAACAAAAAAAACACCCACCCCAACAACACGTTCTGTTGTGCGCGTTTGAACACGCGATGATGATGAATGGTACCGAGAGATGGAAGACGGAAGTCGAACAGGCGGATTCTCTCCGAACCCACTTCACACACTATACCCATCACAACAACCACAACAACAACTACGACCATATTGAATGGTTTCAATCAAAGAATTTTCTCTTTAAAACTTTAAAATCGAATAAAACAAATTACTCTGCTGCTAGATGACGGCAACACGAACAAACAAAACGGACGGATGCCATCAAATATAAGTATCCTTTACGCTAATGTGACACCATCGGCAGTCGCCGTGCTGTTTTGAAACCATATCTCACGCACTAACTTACGAAACGGTGGGAGTAAATGGTGCCAAGGAGCTGCCAAGGTGTTTCATCGGGCACCATTTGCAGCAACTGCAACCCGTTCTGAGAAGCGACCTATTCCCGAAGCAACAACATTAAAAAAAAACATCAACTATCCCATCTTCTGGTTGGTGCAAACCACCATTCGCTTTCAGTTCAATCCCAGCTTCCTCCCACCTCCCAGAAAGGTTAAACATTTGGTAGAAACTCCACCGTCAGTGGGAGAACACAGGAACGGGTGATTGATTTTCAACGCAGCGTAAAAGGTGCGTAAAAACGCTGAGCAAACGGGGGTAACTCAAGCTCGCAACCAAAACCCGTCGAGATGCCAATTTATAAAGCATTGTTTTCAGGTCACTCGCATAGATTATACTTTGCCAGATGAAAATGGAAGCATAACATCATTACTAGAGTAAGAGAAAAAATTGAACAAACCCAGTGCATCAACAAAAAAAAGAGGCGGCATGAACACAGAGGTATCCGTAAAAATTATATACATATATATTTATAAAAATAAAACTTATTTATAATGAAGAGATGGGCTAAGTGATCGATACGAGTTCACGGTACGATGAGCAAAACCAGATGTGGAAAGGACAACAAGCATGAACTAAATTCTAAGTACAACAGTATTAGATATTCTGATAGCACCAGATCAGCTATTCACAGTGCCACCCGAGGCGCACCTTAGTT
>JXXB01033602.1:0-11944 GCA_000956275.1 Anopheles koliensis | reverse complement strand
ATGTTAAATAAAAATTTGTTATGTTACTAGGTACAACAATAAAATGCAGGTGCTTTTTACATTGAAAATGAAGTTGCATTTTGAAGTTTTGAAGTTGCTCACTCAATTTCCTTTTACATTCTGCTTCTTCTCAGAGGATTTATTGATGAAGAAGGTTGTGTGTTTAAAAATTCCTTAGACAATTCAAAATTCTTACTTGCAATTTTATAAAATCTAACCACAGTTTGCTATAAAACAATAATATCAGATGCTATAAATCAATTATATCAGAAAGCATGGCTCTTAAATTATTAATATAAGTAATATAAAACAATTCCCCTTATTAATCGGAGTGCAACAAATTTATTTGATTGATTTCCTGGAAATCTAATAACTAATAGAGCATTAAACGCTTTTAAAGTGTTCTTGAATATGAAAAGACATTTGTTTGAAAACTAACTAGTTGCTACTGTAAAAGATGTTCCTGCTGGTATTAGGAGTAAGTCACAAAATAAATCATGACATTGATAAATCAACGAGTTGTTGTATAAAACCGTGCCTTGGCTACCAAATAATCCATTTGACAAGTTTTGACGGACCGGGCAGCAATCATTGCGCAGTCACCATTCCATTCGAAATGTTTTTGCTTTCAAGATTAACATTGAGATTGGACGAGAGCTCCTGGCAGTTGTGTACAATAAAAACAAAAAAAAAACAAAACTGCTGGCTCTTGCCAAATACATCAGATGCAGTGATTGCTGTTCTTGACGCTCAAGACTCCTTTGCGTGGGGCAACCGAGCCGATGGCACGGTACCTCAGCAGAAACCGAAGAGGTAAAGGAGGCAAACGAAAGAGAACGCGTCGGCCATCGGCTGTCGGCTCGTCGTTCACCACCTGCTGCGAGTAAATTTTATGCTACAACAAGTAACTCTAACCCCGCACGGACTTTCCACTTTCTGGGTTCGCATGGACCAGGACGGGGTGTGCTCGGCAAAACCCCACTTATGTTACACGATGCCCCTTGCTCTGCCCCTTACTCACCACACTGCCAAACGCCGTCCCAGGGAGCTACAAACAAATGAAGGAAATTATAAATAATGGTCTTCGAAAATATGTATGTTTCCAGTGTTATTATTAAGACCCGCAGAGCACAGCGGTGCGGCGTTCCCGGAGTCCGGAGCGTGTGGGTATGAGTGTGTGCTACAATGTCCCACTGGTTGGTACTGATGAGTCGTCATTTTTCTTGAGTTTTACACAGATCGGGGTACGGAAACAAAGCTCCTGCTCACCGTAGCGCCCTTCGGAGGAAATGGCAACGTGAGGCAAAAACAGCTCGTCCGTATTGTCGATTCGTCATCCTTTGCAATTGATTTCGCTTTGACCGATTCGTCACGATCGGAACATGGACTTCCTGCCAGGAATGCAATGTCGCAATCGTTGCATGGGTCCGTCTTGCGACTGCCACACAAAGGGTCGCTAAGGCAAAGGTCATGCTGCTTCGACCTCCAGTAAATCTTCGATTTCTTACTTAGGAAATTCGGTGCCATTTGTCTGCAGTGTAAGATGGTGACATTTTGTGTCGGGTGTGGAAGATTACACGATAGCATAAACGAATCACTATCTTTCCAACATTTCCAGCGTAGATGTTTATCGCTTTCTCTTCAGGAACAGCAAAAAATATTGTTATTTTCATTTTTGCTGTTATTTTTTATATTATTAACGTTCAGTTAAAACGGAACCTGCATTGTCTAGCAAAATTTTTGGGAAATAAAAATTTCTGAAAATGTTTAGGAAATAAGAAAAGATTATTTCGAATGTATTTGCTTGTATCTAGATTTCAATATACCTTCGCGATGTAAACGTTCATAACATTAGCTTGATTATTAAAGTCTTGTAATGTGTTGGATTCAGCACACGCAAATCGTATGTATGACATTTGTACATCACAGCACCAGTGTAGTAATTGTGGTTTTTGTTTTTGTGCCAGTAGAAAAAGTGAGGATGATTCAGTGGAAATGTTTTTAGCGTAGGATGCGGATTTGTTACACACCAAACACTGTTCGGACTATTTCGTTTTTTGTTTCTTGTCACTAGACCACCAGGGCTAATGTGTCAGAATATAAGTTCCATTTGAGTGACATTTTAACGACAAGGCTTAGATACTGCCATCTTAAACCCAGGACGTCCCTGGTGGATAAAAGGAGAATTTTATGTAATAAACTATAAAAGTCGCAGAAAGCTAGCTCCTTAATGACGGTGCCATAAAACGTGCAGCTGATGCGTGTTATTATTATGCAAGTTGTGTGACAATCTCTTTTATAATACCGCCAGACTGTAATACACTTTACTTTATGCTACACTTACAATTTACTAAAACACAATGCACCATTTTCGAGAAGAAATAACGATTAATTGTGAACTAATCATTTCGAACATAATCATCACAGGAGGTGAATAATGTGAATTAGTGAGCATTGAGAAGTTGCAAAAATTATGTCAAAATAGAAACAAGAACAAAACGCCAAAGCTAATGCAAGCATGATTGCTAACATTGATGATAATTTTTGTTTGTTTTTTTTTCACGAGAAACAACGATAAATTTCTATTAATTTAATATACTGATTCTCCAGCGCACTGTTAGAAACGGTTAGAAAGCTTTTTGAATTCTTGTAGCACACTTCCACAACTGTTGATAATCAAAATTACATAGTGGTATAGTTTTAATCATCTAGTTCCTTCATTAACAAGATGAGTTCATGATATTTGTACATAAGCGCATGAATGAAAATAATGTGCACGTTAGCCTATAAGTAATAAAAACTGATCGGTGAACGCACGATGGCTTGCTAATTTATGATGAAAACGAAGAATTGCGTCTACCCCATCTCGTCCGCACCAAATGAGACTCTGATGAAGGTACCACTGCCGCGTCGATCGGTCGGTCGGACGCTCGACTGAAGCAAACTAATAATGGGCTCGAATTTCACAACACTCACGTACGAATGAGCAGATTCATCGCTCTCAGGGGAGCCCCTTGCTGTTGATGCTGTTGTCGTTTCTTTATCTCACACGCTGAATCACGTCCTGGCACGGCAAATGAATGTATGAGATGGATGAAAATGTCAATCGCTTATCTAATGACGGCTGTTGATGGGACTTGCAGGCGAAATCAGTGTCTGTATGGCATTAAACCACAATCGGAAAGCCTTGCGGTGCCTTCAGTTCGTGTGAATCATCGGAGCTGTGTACGCAGCGACACGAGGCGACGGGTGAGAATGGAAAATGCGATACCCGGTGGGAAATTGAAGCCACTAGATGTCACCAGCATACCACAAAAGCCGACTAGAAGTATGTGAGGCTATACGAGCACGTACACGAGAAATAATGAAATGCATCAAATTCAATCGCCTGGGGAATGCTGTACCGACTGAGTACGTGCTTGGTTGGTTTCCACGTGATGAGGTGATATTGATTGAATTAAGAAGTGCAAAAAATAAGCATAATCGTCATACTGGCAGTGGTATTTAAACAAGCGATGAGTCGCTAACTGGAATGAATAGTCAAGAAATGAAAAAAAGAAACCCTAGTCGAATACGGAATAACCCCGAAATCGATATCTACACCATTAGCACCGTCACCGGATGCGATTGTCAGGGGCGGTCTCTATTTATTATGGCACCAGATGTTTTAATGAGTCTTGCAAACATGACTCCGGAGGTCCAATGTAGGGTTTTGAAGGTGTACAAAAGGTTCATTTTCAGTGTTAGGAGGATATTTGAAAGGCCAGAATATTTGAAGAAGCAACGGGTTGAACCGAATGTTTGAACAATACGTCACGCATACAAAAAAACGAATACAAATGATTAACTTAAGTTACATTTATAACCTTGTTTGATAGCTGATCGATAACAGAACTGTAGACAAAAACCAGATAGATCGAAAATATAAAATTTAAATGAACCAACAACTTGCTTGGTATCAAGCACTCGAAACGATCACATTTGCATTATGAAAGTTAAAGTTTGGTGCTTGGCGTTAATATCTGTAGCTGCAAGTGTTGCAAATGTGCCATTGTTCAACAGCGCTCGAAATGATGTCACTGTGTAGATACATAATATCATACTCTCGTTGCTAGAGACCACGTCGTACACTTCATTGTCATAAAGATTCGTTAGATTCAGCCTACGTAAGTAGGCGAGCCCGGCGGAATGTACCTCTGTGTAAGATAATCCGCTGGAATGGTACCCTCGGTACCTCCGGACAGAGTAAGGAGGGAAATTCAAGGAAAGCCCGTTGATAAGCAACGGCTATGACAGACGATCGCCCCGGATTTCATTGACATAGCAACGCGGTGAAGGGTCGAGGCTTACTGCGTTCCCTGCGCCTTGTTGGAAGGGTCTCCTAGACAAGGGAGCGAGATAAGCGCGGCATAAATATTCAATCTAATTTCTAAACACCGAAACAAACAGCGTCTCGCTTCGCATATCGTTGTGTTGATGCGATAAGAGAAAATATATTTGGGTTTTTTGGGATTTTTTGTTCCCTTGTTGTCATGAGCGACCCAAACGCTCATCTCTTGAGATTTTGATGTTTTTTTTTGTTTTCTTTAGGAAAAAGTTTGGAATTTATTTAAAGCTCGTCGTGTAAATGTGTGTTGGTGGTTAAAAACTTAAATGACACTGCTGCTGTTGCTGATGATGATTATAATTTAATCATCATTAAAAATTCAACAAGACCCGCAAAAACAAGCCGCCGAGCATGGTGCAGTGTGAGCAGTCGGGCCGCGGAATATATTCGACACCCGGAGGTCGCTTCGAAAGCCGGTTATGAAGTCAACCGGCCGTGCACTGGGAATCCCTTTCTTATCGTGGTTAGTGTTGTTTTCGCTGTTGTCGCTACGACTAAAAGGAAGCCGTAAAAATTGCGAAGAAAAAGGTCACTGCTATACATAATTTGTTGGGAAAATAAAACCTCAAATGGACCTTTGGAGTGCTTTCTCGTTTGCTCGTATCCCTTTCACCTGGATCTTAAGAGTGGTGGTGGTTTTGCAAGAATTAAGTACGCTGTTTTTCATTTTAAATACAATTACACAGCAAGAAACCCCGCTCTACAAGGTGCTCCAGGATGATGACACGGGACAACCGAGTCCGGGATGATCAATCTAGCCAATTGGTCAAGAGAACCGACCGATCGTTAATGACACATCGAAGGGTTATTGCACGTCCAGGCTAATGAAATTGTCGAACGGGCGCTTCATGGCATGTAGCATACGTTTTGTGACGGTCAATTTATGCCTTACCGCAGGTCTGTCGGTGGTGCTCAAAAAGAGGTCCAGCGGGTTAGCAGGCTTTTTATTCCTGGCGCCGAAAATATCCACAGCGTTCAGTGTTTTGTGGCCAGCGCAAGTGCCTCGGAATCCTTGGAAACACGAAAGAAATGGTAATGGTAATTGTATGATTATGAATCGATTTAAATGTCGTACCATTTTATCTGGCATTCTGTGCACGAGGTTGGGCCAGCCAGTATTTTGGACATGCTAGGCCGCAGTGATGACGGGGTGTTGCCCCCGTTGCCTTCTTTTGTGCTATAATTTTGGACGCTAGTTGTTGAATATTCAGAAAAATTAAACCCTTGATGTATCTCGCTCCTTTAAGGGGAAGGAAGAATGTGTATTTTTGCTCTCTTTTTATGTTTCGTTTCACTACAATTCGTTAGTGGCTGAATGACTGCTTTATACCACCACGTGGCTAATGGCACATTGATAAGCCGACAGAAGGTAGTGGCCTTAGCATAATGCTCCACCTCAAAAAAGGGTTGACCGCCTGATTTTGGGACGGAAGTAATTTACATATGTTCCATTCACAGTCCGCATGTGAAAACAATGTATGATTTATGATAAGTTTGTGCGCTGATAGGCCGTGTTGGGTAATGACTAGTAACGGCCATCATTTCCGGTACCGCAAGGAACTCGAGGGAATGAATTTTCGGGGTTGTAATTGTTTGAAATGCAATTTCATTATAAAAAACAGGTATTTTTCTGTTTCTGTCGAGACTTGGACGGCGGCCTTTGTTGTAGTTAAAGGTCCTACATTAACGATAGCAATGCATGCAATCGTCAAATTAAGCATTTAGGAATAAATGCTGTTATGCTTTTATCAACAGCAACACAAAGGTTCACCACAAAGGTTGAAGTAACTTAACTGTAACACGCGTTGGTGATTCTTAAAAGTGATTATTATCAGATCTTTGCAATCTCTTACTGCAAAACATACAAACATACATACAGTCCGAACGTCAATATTATTGACAAACTAGTCAGATCGCTAGACAAACTTTAAAGGTAAAATTAAGCAAACCATTAGCCGTGCAGGTGATTATCTTTTATGACAACCACCCGTCCCCAAATCCTAGAAAACTACATTCGAATAGCTCATCAAGTTTAACGACACCGATGGCAATGACTACAGGTCTGCTTTACGTAATTTGATGCTCATCGCCGTAAAAAGCAAAAAAAAAACATGATTGTAAAATTAGTTCATTTATATTCGGTTGGACCGAGCTTCGCCACGTTCGCTTTCGCCTGCAGTTTGCCAGACTAGTTTGCCGAGTGGATTAGTGTTATTGGTACCGGTGCGGGGTACCGGAGACTCATCCGTTCTGCTTATAAATGACTAATAATCATAAAATTGGCTTATTCGGTATATGAACAATTGGTCATTTCGAAGAATCGGACCGGGTGCGCCGCTCGGATCGCGACTGACATTTTCACTCGCTCATATTTTTTCTGTATGGGTTTTGTGTTGGTTTTTTTTAGCCATCGTTTTTATTGTTTGATTCGCAGCTTCTTTTCATCGTTAAAACACATTCTTCCTTTCCTCGAGATGGTCAAAGTAACAGCGTACTAAAACCATCAGCATTGCGTTTCGGTGTTGACCTTCATCGACGCTCGATTGGTGCATGTGGGTATTACATTTACATAGTGAGCGAGAAAATGTAAAACACTTTCCTTCAGTGTCGATTCAATATTGCTGATGTTTCATCAGGCGCTATTTACGCATTGCGTATGGATATGTAAATGAGCTCGAGGGTAAATGGATGATAAATTTGACTGTATTTATCTGCACGAAAAACGAGTTACGAAATTGCTCGACGCCGTATTTTATAATCTATCTAAGGTTATGACATTAATAACGATAATGATAATAATGAGTTCAATAAAAAATTATATTGAAAGCCATTATCTATAAGCTTAGTTTCATTTTTGATAGTTCTATTGTTTCATCGGACCATTACCGTACGCACAAACAAAGTTCTCATTGAAGAGTGCAATGAAGATTCGTGAAAAACACACCCCTAAGCTCATTAAATAGAACATGTAAGGCAATGAACCACAGAAAACATTTGGTGTAGAAAAACATCTTACAATTAAAAGTATTCGATCCGGGGTTCGTTATTGAATTTTTTTTATTCATAAAAAATTAAAAGCAAAACATTTTTTAAATAGTTTCAATCTTCACGTCGAATAAACCATTTCTCATTGCGTTGTGAATCGATTTGTTCCATGCCTAGAGAACATTGGGTTACGCGCTAGATCAGCTAGAGCTCCGGTTGGAAAACGCTAACCCATATTTAATCTTTCCAATCGTGCAGTTCTTCCGCCTAAAACTCAAAACTCCCTCAGTACGAGAAAACCCTTCGACGAGGCGTTTTGTAATGACAATCATCCCTCCCGCATGGTTTAAATTTATCCGTTCTCCTTCAGCTTCAGCCAGACTCAAGCTGGTTCAGCAGCGCTTTGGTTTGCTCCGTTCGTTCGACAGTAATCAAATCACTTCATCAATCTTTCTCGATCTTGCCGAGATCTCATTATACTCCAATTTCCCTTCACACTTCCCACGCGGCACCGGGTCACTCTCCCACCATTCCACCACCACTCCACCAGCAACCTACCTCAACACGGGCCATCCGATGGGGCTCGTACAATTCACCGGAGATTTGAGGTGCAGCATCGCCGCCAGACGGCACAACGGTGTGGAAGCGATATCTCGTTTAACCTAAAACCTTCAGCCCGCACCACTTAATACCACAGGAGAGGATACGAGCGCGAACGCCTGCCTGATGATGGAACGCTGGAGCTCCAGTGCGAGTGGGGAGTGCACGCGGTTCTTACTAATTTCACGAGCTCAATGAATCAATTTAATTTAATAACACACTCTTTTAATACCCTGCTTTTTCCTATTTCCCATTCCGTCCAATCGTGTCTGCCGCTGAGAAGCGCGGCGAAAAATTGCGCCTGACTGCCTGGCTGATGCTCTCCACCGACAGCGGCACCAATCGAAGGAAAATGCGAAAGCAGCACAGATGGATGGGCCACGCTAGAGCGTCGCTGGTTAGAAAAAGAAAATGGAACATGAGAGAAGGGAAGAATCACGAGAATGAAGCGCTCGAAAGAAGTATCGGGGTGTATTAATATCAGGTGGCCGTCACCGGTGGATTGAAGCGGACCAAAGCTTGGCACGGGCTCAAAACCGAAAAGCAAAAAAGCCAAAACCGATCCACACTTCGCGGGTTCTCACAATGAAAGACGAAGTGGATGAGTAGAGAGATTCCCCACAGAGATGGAGCTGAAACAATCAGCCTGGTTTGATCGCTGTAACGAGCACTCTCCTTGACTTCCCCACGGCTGGAATGCTATCGATCGAGACTGATGTCTGACTCATATTGCGAACCGAATCGGCATTCCACGCAAACAACGCTAAGGAAAAAGTACCTAAAAAACTCTATACAAATCGATATAAACGATTGTTCCTCACAGTGCGCAGCTTCGTTTTGTGTGTGAAACAAGTGCAGCATTGTTCGCAATCGATTTGCTAACAACGGCCCTGTACATCTTATTGGCACAGGAACAAGTATTTATCAAAGCGTTCGATGTTTTGCAAAATACTTCACGCCGCATGTGCTACTATGCGTCGAATTATTTTAAAAGACTCCAACAAAAATTAAGTGGTATGAAGCACAATGTGCATTTGGAAGTACATTTTCAGAAACGGTTTGAATATCGCTATTGTAAGTTTTGGTATGGTAATTGTTCAAACGAAAACAACTGTTTAATATAGAGTAAGGGATCTGAAATCTTAAAGGAAATATATAATAAATACTTCCATTCATAGATTTACATTTTGAAGTGATGAAATTGTTTTTTTTATGCAATAATGTTTGACCAACTTACAATATACATTTTAACTTACTATCAACTTAAAACTGAGCACTAACTCTTAACGGGCGTTTAGTTTTTTTTGTGAATAGATTGTATTTAGACAACTAGTATTGTACTTCAGTTGCACACTAACGTGGCTCTCGAGGATCTGCGTTTTAAAGCTCGAGTAGGAACAATAAGCCAAAACAATAAGCCACACGGCAAACGCTAAAAGTAAGAATTTGTGCTCATTTCAAGAGATGACCAGGCGCACTGACCATTTCAACTCGTCTTTGAAACACATGCTAGCCGTGGAATTTACCACACGACTGGGCAGCACTGCTCGAGGATGAAAAGAAAACAAGGCTTTACCATCTGAAGTGCCAGCTCGAGAGCCCGTGGTGCGTGCCCGAGGGAGTGCATGTGTTTGTGTGCTTGAGCAATTGGTCAAATTCCCGAAATTGTATGATGAATGATGATTGAAGTGGCCACGATGATGTAGCGTGTCTGGCTGGGTTCACAAGATGCTGTTCTTAAAAGTGTGTAGAACTTGTGCTGAATGTTTTTCGAGTGTATGTTTCGTGCAACGATCGACCTTTACACCATAATGAAGCGACTGTTGAAGCAAAAACTCATTGCCATTCGCCTGTGATTCCCACAACATGTGTTCTAAATGCCCTCTATGCTTGCTTGCCTGTGTGCCTGCCGGCATGGAGCCGTAGTAAAATCCTATTATCAGAAACAGTATCCTTCTAGCGTAATGCAATTGTTTGTGTGCACCCCACTGAAGGGCTCTAGGGCATTCTTCCGGGAAAATAAATCTACCCCACGGGTAGAGAATACATTCTAATTACTATACCGAGTGGTTTAATTGCGTTAAAGGAAACATAAAAGCCTATCCTGCGCATTAATTGATCCTTCCGAAAGGATTTCCATCAGTCGGAACGGCTGCTCGGTGCTGCCTTTCCCTAAGCCATCCCAATAAGCCTCCGATGGCTTAGCTCGTTTCGTGTATTGTTGTGAATGAGTTTATTCTTTTTCTCTCCCTCGTTCGCAACATCTCCGGAAAGTATTTAAATTCAATACTGGATCGGACGCTGCTGCTGCCTTAATGCATAAACGAAACATAATCGTACCCTTGAGTGTTAAAAATTTATTACTACTTCGGCTTATTTATCGATCGTTCCATTCGATTTCCTGGCCGTTGTGGATTCTCTGGCTGTAGGTAAGCGGGTAGAGTAAAAAAAAACACAACAAGAGAATTAGGGATGGTTAATGGTTCGGTGTTCGGCGAAGCGTTTCCTCGATCGATCGCTCTCGTTGTTGATCGGTCACGGTTGTATTTATCTTTCGTTTTTTTGCTTCGAAGAGCTCTCGTTCTGCCAATCCTTCTCTGCTAGCCGAGAACGAAACGTGAACGTGAATTGAACGGGCAGCATATGGTTAATTATGAAAAATGATTGATTTCAAAAGTATGTGGCGCAACGGCGAGAGAATCGATCGTCCTTTTCCGTTGCCCTTTATGAGACGCCCAAGAACGCCTGGAGGAACCGTACGCTCAGATGCAAAATCATCCATTATAAAGCGTACATACCTCATTCGGAAACGTTTGCCTGAAGGGCTAGGAATAGGATTATAATGCCAACTCACCGGCCAACAATCAATTTTATTCGCCTGTCCTAGTTATGAGACGAGCCGAGATGAGTACCACGCACGGAATAGTGTCATGAATCTTAATCGATATCATATTGTACAGTTTTATTCAGTATGAGGTAATGAACATTTCATTTAAACACATTCAACCTTTTTGCTACACTAAAAACGTTTTGTATGATTCATCATAAAGCGAAATATCCAATTCAAAAAACGTTCCATTTCTTTGATGTTTTACAGCACGGCTTGTGACTGGTGTTCCTGAAATTGCAAAACCGATACCACTTACGGTAATAGCAGCCACGGCAGGGCTCCGCACAAACCGTGGAACCATAAATCAATCGCAATAGCATCCACTCGGTTTTATGGTCTCAAAAACTTCAAAGTTCCATTTCAATGAAACGCTACAAATCTACCGCCACAAATCACATGTTCATATGCATTGATGATTTTATCCACTTCCCGGTCACCCTAGCTGTACCACACGCCTGGGAGCTAAAAAATGAAATGACTGCAATCCATCCCCTTGATATTCGATACAACACGCGACGCGTTCCCAGCAACCAAACCCCGAAATTATGTGTTTCCATTCCTTTTTCCTTTCAGCATCACCGCCCCAACGTAGGCGTCACGCTTATGCTCAGGAATCGGAACTCTGCAAACGAACCCTCTAGTGACAGCCGGGGCAATATCACCTTCATTCCAGCAAAATTTTCCATCACGTGCATTCTAGATCGGTGTTGTAAGAGTTTCGCACACCTTTAGCTTTACATCTGTGCATTTAATTTTGAATATTTTCCTGTCGATTCGCTTTGATCTCCTGAGATATTTGGCTTAGGATTAGAAGCTGTCAATAGCGGCGCTGGAGAAAGCGAAAGAAGCGCAAAATCGACGTTATGGTACGTTGAAGTGTGACAAGGGTTCTCCGGTCGTATTTGTGGAAAAAGTGTGAAAACAATACAATTGCTATAGCTAAGCGTGTGGATGAAGCACTGAGAACGTTTAGTCTTTCGAAAAGCAATGAAAAAATACGGAGCTATTCAATATTGTTTATTCCAAGCTGGTCACGCGCATACCTGCACTGAATCGATGTACTTTGATGTAATTTGATGAAC